>JAOEGT010039709.1:0-20033 GCA_025447795.1 Speoplatyrhinus poulsoni | reverse complement strand
TCTGTATCCATTTGGCAGAAAAAAAGAATAGTGGTTACGAAATTAAATATATTCTCTGTATCCATTTGGCAGAAAAAAAGAATAGTGGTTACGAAATTAAATATATTCTCTGTATCCATTTGGCAGAAAAATATTCACCAACCGCAACCCGCTGTTAAATTACCAATCTCTGTTTTATGTTATTTTTTCTTTTATGCTTATTAATAATAAAAAAAAAAGGTCATTGTGGATGTTTCATCTGCCTGTTAATGCTGACCACCATAATGACCACATGAAGATAGTGTGCTCAAAGACAGAATAGGAGAAAGCAGAGATGGTGAAGTATGGGGCTTTTATTTAAATGTTCAAAAAGCTTTGACGTTACAAAAGAAAAAAAAAATCATTTGGGAAGGAATAATGAACAGCAAGTTTTTAAAAATGTGTTTGAAGACTGGAATTACCCATGGGCAGCAAACTGAAATTAATGACACACACTGTACCCTTATTTGGGGGGGGGGGAGACACACAAAAACAACAATATCCCCTATTTAGAAGTTTTCTGCCCAAACGGGAATTTAGTCATTGTAAAAATGTCACTTTCTAAACCCACAATGCACATAAGAGGACTGCGTTGAATATATTTTGGGGGTTTGAATATAACATTCTGTCACTGCAGTAGAAAGTTTAATAATAAATGATTAAACAAATACAGTATAGTGACTTTGTAACGTTGTAATGTCATTAGGATTTCTATAGTAAGCTCGGACTGGGGACATGGGTTACCACACGCATCAAAACTAGTAGTAGTAGTAGGAATGGGTCGCATTACATTTACGTTATGTTCAGGCCATAAAATATACACTGAAATCAAACAAAAGCATCCGTCTTGCATTGTTTGTATGTGGGATAGACATATTTTTCAGGAGGCTATGATGTAGTAGGCTATGATGTAGTAGGCTATTTATTTGAGTGTTTACTGTAGGCTGCCACTACTCTAACCCTGCACTCACACTGCCAGCTACTGCCAGCTACAAACTGACAGACCTTCATTCATTTAATTGAGCGCCGGGCAACTGTGGGCGACAGTGACCGATAAATCGTCTGGCTATAGCGGCAGGTGAAGTGGCGACTGGGAAAGTTGACCAACATCGAACTACATTCAAATTTTCAGTTACTAAACAATCGGAGAGTAGATGTGTATCGTCGATGCCCCTCCCTCTTCTTGACGACGAAAAATAGCAGAAACTGCAGTGCTTGTTCATTTATCGGGACATATTTATACTTATGGCGGGTTGGAGGCAGGTTTTCAAAGTTGTATTAATCATGTTTGAGGATTATTAATGCAAAACCAAGCGAATCACAACACCATTCATTGACTGTAAAAATATCTTGAAGTAATCTATGTTATAGTAAAATAATTATTGCAATAATGTTAGATCCACAGCGTTTTACATAACTACGGGTTTATCTACAATATAAGTAGTTTGTTCATGAGTTTGATCAGCGACAGAGCAAACACAGCCATCAGCAATGCCTACAAAGCAAGCTACAAAATGGTAATATACTGTATTTATCTATATATAGCTGCTATATATATAGTCAGCTTCACATCAAACATATATTTGGCTGTTACCAATTAAGACTTTGTTGCGTGTGGTGAGTGTGGCATGTGCTGTATATCCATGAAGCTAAGCGAAGAACAAACAATCACTTTGTTACCATGTTGTATGTTGTAGCATGGCACTCAGTCAGTCCACCGCTGCCAAAAAGGCTACGTTCAAACGTAACTGTAAATATTACACCATCTTGAACATCAATATTCAATATGCATGATAATGCAACCACGGCAGAAATGTTAGACATTCCTTTCCCCTTAGCCCAATTAATATACAGTATATTTATAATAACGATACTGTATATCTGAGACAATAATGGTGTTCAAGTCATAATTTTGAATGGTTACTGAAAGTGTTGGAGATCAGCTCCGGCTATGGCTCATTTCCAGTGGCCTACAGTACCAAAGCTCAAGTCCAGCTAGCTCCTTCCCAATATAAACCCTGATCATGAGCATGAAGGGCAATTCAGGTACACAGACACCAACCAAAAAATATGCTTGTAAGCTTTTACAAATTTACATAAATAATATATATATATAATTTTTTTTTTTTTTTTTAAACAATCTGTGGGGCTTTACATCAATATCCCAGTCTTATTCATTTCTTAATGTGCGTTAATGCTGTACACCTCTACAGCTTGGAAACATTAAGTCAAATGGCGGAGAATATTAGAGTGATAAGAGACTCTACTCCATCTAATGTTCACATCAATAATAGAAAAACGGCCCCCCGATAGCAAAAAGAGGACATCGAGGAGGAGATTATAAGTGGGATGGTTTATAGCCTGGAAATGCCCTTTTTCTTAACCGTGTCCCAGGTGTCAACGCTCAAAAACTACTTTGGAGAGAAAGCACTATTTACTTACAGCCATTATTTTATGTCGGCGCTTCAGGAATTAATAATAATAATTACATGAATCACAAGAGATATGTATGAATTAAACATAAATGTTGGAATCAGAACAGGCTTGCATGGACTTCCCCTTTCTGCATCATGTGAGGCAGTTAGGTATTCTCTTTAATCCAATCAGATGGCATAATCAAGCACAATGCCTGTGATTTCGTCGGGCCTGGGATAAATATTCCGATTGAGCGCCATGTCAGAAAGACCCTGATTGCTTTCCTACCTCAGGTTGATTTCCTGAATCAATGTGTGAAGTGATGTTTTTTCCCCATGTGAACCCTTTAGAGATTTAAACCCCAAATAGCCCAGAGTCTTGTCTCTGAAGGAGGGAGATAAACCTTTTGTTTATTACAGGGAATACATACAAGGGTATATAATTCGAAGACACTCATCCAATTTGTGATTCTCATTGTGTTCTCTCTGCCCCCCCCCCAGAGCTTGATCTATGGGATAGGCTAAAGTTGGACATGTGCTTTGTTCTTTTATTATTCATAAAATTCCCAGTCAAGTCACAGATGTTTGTTTATAATGTTGTTTTGAATTGGCTATTAATCACTTTTTAAATCACCCTACTTTTAAGTGACTTCTCAAATATGGTTTTCGTAATTTTCATATGCCTTTTCCTATACAATATGCTTCCCTTGTGTCGAAATGTTTGTTATTTGCGATAACAACAACTGTAAAGTACTTTAACGCTGTGTAAAATTAATTGGTCTAATGGCGGCACCGTCTGGTTACAAAATGCAACTCGTTTATGAGTTGCATTTGAATTTAAATTTAAGTTGAACATTTTACGTATGTAGCCATGGCGTAGCTTCCGGGCCCGCCTGTTCGCCATTTGCTTAACCAATATCTGCTCCTCTTCGGAGAAAAGCGGCCGCTAAATTGAATGTCTGGAAAAGGACGTGAGAACAGGTAAGAAGTCTGAGTGTCTGTCTCTCCGCCGTACCACAGACAGAGCCCGACTGGGAACCACGGAGAACGATGAAAGAACGAGCTGGAGAGAGAATACACATCGACTGTGAAGAGCAGGTTGCTCTGACATGCTGAGGCTCTGTCTCCGGCCTTATTATTACATCTCCCAATCTTATAAGGCCCGCCTGGCCGGCCGACTGGGTGGCTGTTCGTAGTCCTTCCTTTACTCTGCGCTCCTCGCGCGTAAGGAAAAGTATCGCAAACTATCCCCAGTGTTCCCTGGCACGGAATGGCGGCCCACATCCACATGCATGCCGGTGGCATGATGACATTAACATGATGGCGGTCTGATTAAAAGGCCGGGCCAAGAGCGGGCGGGCGGACGCGCACACACACACACACACACACACACACACACACACACAAGCGCGCGCGCACATGCAAACGCATGCACACATATGGTGCCGGGGCGATACAGTACCTTGTGTGCCTTTGGAAAGGGAGCTGATGGAGGTGGTTGTGGTAGCTGTGGTGGGTTTAGGGGTGGTGGTGGGAGCATCTGGTTGACAAGACACAAATGAGCAAACAAATGAGCGTAAAAGCCATGGACACACCGCTATGAAGAGGGAGGCAGCCGTGACGACGTGGCTCTGTGATATTTCACCAACAAAACCATCCTCTGCTGCGGTGCTGTGGTGTATAATAGCTACTTACATTTCAACGTATTGTCAGCTATTGTGAGCTAATAGTAAGCTAGTACACTTTAAGTTCACCGAATGTCTCTTGGCATTACCGCTCTCTGTGCGTGCTGAAGGAATTATCCTGTACTTCTACATAACCTTCCGTAAATAGGAACTTAAAGAAAGTGGCAAACACCGCTCACAACAACAATGCTCTTGACTTCGCAATGCATTTCAATGTGTGGGGGCTGAGCACCTGAGGGAGTTTTTTTTTATTTGAGCTTGAAATTAGCAAGCGTTCATGAGAATAAATGATTGTGCCTTTAGATCCATATTGAACTTTTGTTACACCCTCTCAAACATATGGCTTTCCTTAAAGGCAGGGTTAGTCATTCTCGAGAACGCTTGCTATTTTCGAGCTCAAATCAAACAGTACTGCTCTGCGGTGCCTCCTCGTATATTGAACAACACGCACAGAGAGCGGTAAGATAGTGAAAAGCAAGGAGATATGTGGTGAATTTGACAAAAAGTTAATTATTTAACATTTAGCTAGCAATAGCTAAACGCATTTTTAGAACGGAGCGCATCCACATTTTCAGAGCTCTTCCCTCACATGAATACTGTTGCTAGGTTACAAAAAGCATCTTCTAGAGCTTCCGCATTACTTAAATTGTATCCAGTCATTGACTGGATTAGTTTCTCGTCCGCAACTGTTAACAGTGTTGATATCGTATGTCCCGCCCCCCTAGCTAGATTTTAATTGGCCGACGAGAGATGTGACATTGATGAGTCCAGTGCTGTTCCAAAAGTTGGACAGTTTTTGAGTGATATAGCTGGGAGTGCATAAAAAAACTAAAAATAATAATACAAGAACGCCCACTGGGTCAGAGCACTCTGACTGCTGTGAACTCCATAGGGATTGTATTGAAAACAGACGCTCTTAGTGCTAAAGTAAAAATCAATTTGATAGACACAGGCTCTAAATCAATATATGGCCACCTACTGCTAGCATGGTGTAACCAGGCCATATTCACATTATGAATAAGGTCTGGCCACGCTCCATTGGGAAGTGCTAACAGTTGTTGCCTTACTGGGCGTAAACCTCTGGTTAATTTTGAAACTATTGGACAGCGCTGAACTGTTTTGATAACCTCATCTAGCTCTACCACCATTTTGAAAAACACTTGACTTCAATGTCATCTCACTAACCCACCTTGATTGGTCCGCCAGCAAGGGTGGCTGTGAAATTGCTAATGTGATCAGGGTTTCCTGACTGTAATCTCAGCGAAAAAATTTCAGCTAAAAGCAATAGTCAGGCAGAGACAGGCTAACCTGTTGCTCAACGTCCTTTTGTTGATGTTAGGAAGCTGCAGTATCGGCTTCAGCCTGCACAAAAACGTACTGACTTACTTACATAACTTACTTTCTAAATAATTAAATGCAATAAACTAAATAAAAAATGGAGATGTTCTAAATTGAGTATCTTGTGGTTGCTACAATATGGAATGTGTTAACAAAATATAGTTCTTAGACATGAAAATCGCCCATGACTAATAAAATGCATTATACTGCAATACACAAAATGCTAAATACACTTTATAGTGTACACAAATAGGTCATCTTGATGCACAGTGGTTAAGCTGATCAAACAGCTCGTTTCTCACAGAAGTAACTTCCCGCACAACGTGCTTGTCTGCCCACGGGAGACATATTGAATAAGCTGTCAGGCGTCTCATTGTTAAAAGTGATTAGGTGTGTGATTGCTTCCACATGCCGGTGTCATACCTATGTCGCCGCGGTTACGCAGTGAACCGTGTTGACAAACACGACGTGTCTTACGCATACCTAATGCACCTAACCGCGTTGGAGAGGACCGCAGTGTTGGTGAACATATCAGCAGCGAGCAATTCCATTACAAGTTCAAACAAAAAGCAAAACTCCATGAATCAAAGGAAAACATAATGATTTGATAGATGGGGGGCGGGCGGGACAAAGCAATATTCAAGCACATAACCTTAAACAAACGACAATGTGTGAGATCTGAGGAGCTTTATGGAGTTGTTCAGTACACGCGCTTCCAGCTAGGGGCCATTTTCCCTCCTGTAGGCCTTTTTTCTCCCCCCCCTCTCATTATCATTATCCAGGTTGCACTCCTTTCATTGACAATAACCATGGGGGATATCAAAAGTGACATTTTCCCTGTCGAAGTGGTGGAGCTGCATTGATAAGGAGCTGCAGGCATCGCAGGGTGGTTAGAGGTCTGCCATGCTGCTCTGATTGCCTAGAAATGGACTGAAAACGGCAGGGGTTATTAGAAGGAGCAGAAGAATTAGTCATTCGGGAGGCTAATTAGTACAAAGGCAGTGAGACAGTTCAATGAAGGAAGGCAACACAAGCAAAGACGACAAGATAGGCATAAAGACACCTGAAGCAGCCAGAAGAACCTGTGTGGTGGCAGTCTAGACGTTTAGTGGCAACGCTGCGTTATGAGAGCCTGCGCGTCCTATGTTTTGTGCGTGAAGCAACACAATTTAATTTCTGAAGTAAAATCACACAGCTATGTATGAGGCCGTTTCTCTTGAGGAGAGATGGCAGATGTGAGTCTTTTTAAATATTCTGCTAATTTCACTCTGTTCAATGAAAGGATTCGTTCAAAATGATCATTCACCAAGTCGTTTAGTGAATTCTTTGGATTCCTAAAAGGTCACTTAAGACTGAGATGCCCTATTCTTGTTCAACAAATGAGTCACTCACTCACTGAATGACACATACAGTAGGCTACATTTTTCCTTAACATTCAGAGACTGGATATGGTCAGAGTAACTCAAGTGAATTAGTCCTCCCAACCATTGACGTGGCCCTAAATATGGCCACAGCCAGCCTCCGAAAGGATATTTGCTCATCCTAGAAAAAGCATCATCGTCTTATAAAATGAGGAAAACCACATTAGACGTCATGCCGTCAAACGTGAGATAATACAAACAAAATCAGTTCAGTGTTCATTAAATAATTGTATTCACTTAAAGATTTGTTCTTTCAGAACTTTAGAATAGAATCGTCATCGCAAATTATGAATAGGACAGCAAGCAAATCAAGTTTTAAAACACTCCTTGCTTTAATAAGTAAGTGCCATGTCTATCCGAAAGGGTATAACAAGGAGACCAGGCCACCAAAGTTTGTCTGAAAAACAAACCTAGTTATAATGAAATGCTACAACGATGTCTTCTCGACATGTAAGCTTTTTTGTTTTCAATCAAGATAAAAATGGCCATCCATTCTGTCCGAGCTCGCATCTATAATTTCCTTTGTGAACACTAGTCTACTTTTTCTCTTGACAGGCTTAGCTGTGTACTATTGTACATTAAATCTGGGGAGTAACTGGCCAATCAATGTGTATCTAAGTTTAGACAAAATCCAAACGACTTGTTTGCTGTTGGATGTATGATGCCTAATAATTGAGTACAGTATAGCTGTCTCTTGCCCTCACCTAACTTCTGTTTGACAGACTATATACACTACGTTATTACTGTAGAACATTCTACATATTATATTATGTTAGAAGCCACTAATTAACCGCTTCTATCAATATAAAAAATGCTTACATTCGGGAACATATTGAAATTTATGTGTAAAGAGAGTTAGTTTGTTTTCTGCAGCATGTTCCCTAGGGATGGTGATGGTGTATCCGATAAAACACCTTACTTGAGGGCACAGCTTGCATAAGTACGAGTTTGAACACTATGGGGTATATGTGCGAACTGAGACATGCATAAACTAAAGGCTCATTTTATTTAAAGTGCCTCTATATGACTTTCTGCCACTAGATGTCACACTAAGCGCACCAGCATCTCAGACCAAAACAAATGCTCCCTGGCCCACATACACAAACATGTGCGGCCTGATCGGCTTATAAAATATATATAAAAAAGAACATAAATGGTCTGATTACACTCATTCTTTGCTCAGGATGCAAATACTCTATACACAGAAAATAGTTGTTTGCTGCTATACCGGTATAAATGTTTAAAAGATTATACAGTATGTTTGAAGAAAGCTACAGTACCCTACAAAAACAATGCACAATTTAAACAGCAGGCATGTAAGCCTTCAGAATCTAGACCAAAGCTACGATCAAATGTAAATCAAGGCAGACGGCGTTGGCTGTGCCACTGCTCCACACAGCATTTTTCAAACCTATCAGCACATTCCGCTGTTTGAAAGCCAATCTTGGCGAGGACAAAAGGTGGTTGCTCACGCTAACACGCACCCACGGGGCTGTGACCAATAGGGAAGCTGGCTGGTGGGCCCGTCTTGATGGGATCCGCACGTGCTCCGGAGCTGACAAACTGCTGCTCGGCGGTGGGCCGCTTAATTGGTTTTATCTCATCATGAACTGTGCGGGTCCAACAGATGTTCGGGATTATCAATGTCAATAGCTCATTAAACAAAGCAGAGTAAAAAAAAAAAAAAGAAATATATATATTTATATATAAATAAAAGAAACAAAGAAAATACATACATAGATGAATAAATAAATAAATAAATAAAATAAACAAATCTGAAAAAATAGACAGGCAGATGGGTTTATTTACTTTTCTGGGTTTGCGGGCGACTTGTGTATTTCAACGTGCATCTGAGCTCATTGGCTTTCAGATGTTCCTGAATGTTCCTGCAGTGGGCAGCGTGCTTGTTTACCCCCTGGTGTCATGAACTAGGGGGGGGGAGGGGGGTTGATAGTTGGCCCACAGAGAGAATGGATGGAGCATTTCCTGTGGCCCACAGGAAATGCTGAAAAACACACAGGAAATGTTTGTTCCCAGACATGACATCCCTGGAGACCAAACGGCATGCATCTTCCCTGGTTTTAAATCCTGATTAGAAATGTAATCAGGTAAGTATATTCTGGAATATTTAAAAAACCAAACTACATATATATATATTTATATTAATAATAATAATAATAATAATAATAATTATGGATTACATTTTGAGCTGTCTATTGAGGAGTGCCATTGGATACATCCATGAAATGTAAAAAGACATGCCAGTGAATTGGAACAAAACTGGATGGAATTCATGTTCCTCAACGTAAAGTTTGCCATTAAACTTTTTTGTTATTTTTTGTTATTTTTTTCTAAATACTTCACATACTCAGGCTGCCCAAAATGTGAATGTATATCTGTGATAATGAATTCGAAATGATGACGGAGATAATCTCATGGAAGGATCAACCACGTTTTTGTTATGTAGCTTTTACAATTACATGGTTTTGTTACTGTACACAATGCTCTTTTGCTCTGAAAAGTAATTTAAACCCGAGCTAACCCTAACACTCACAACAAGATGGTGACAAACAGCCAGAGAACAGACTGTTACCTTTATTTTTAGAACCCAGCAACACAACACAGTAGTACACATCTCTCAGCACTACGAGACTCGGAGTAGTCGACTCCAATCAAAAGCTAATGAAAAACACAGCGGTCCAAATTAGTAGCAGTTATTAGACTGTAATCAACACCGCTCTTGCCTCTACTGGCTCACATTCATTTTGCTCAAGCCGCTCTCTGACTCCCACTTGCAGTGCAAAGGTACGACGACACCAACACGCCCATCCACATAACAAGGGGCCGCACAGACAGACTCATTACGTGATGCCAAAAGCAATAGATAGAGGAGATACTGTACCCCTGTGTGTTTAAGATGGTGGGGGGACATAAACAAAGAAAAATGTGAGCCATGTCAAGATACTAAATGAGCCGTTACTAGTAGGCAATAACACCAACCGCTGGTTCAGGGGATGAGAAAAGAAGTGTTTATTAAGTAAGCGGCACACTGTAAACGACATTAACGCCCCCTGCTCTAGATTTCAGTTAACTGGGAGAAGAAAGTCTTGATGTGTCTCCCCCCCTCCCCTCTGCAGATTGGCTCAGAGGCGTTGGAGCAGCGAGACGGCGTTCTTTATGCCGCTAACATTGTTAGTGCCAGCCTTCCTCCTGGCTCCCTCCGTCGAGAAGGGTCACAATACTTGGGAATCAAGCGAATTACAGGAGATGTCTGCCGTCGCTGCATTTGTCCTGGCTGTCAAGTCACAACCGTGTTAAGGAATAAGCGGCAGACAGATATTATCATGTTTTCCTTGCCCTAATGTACAGTGTAGAGATCCTGCCGTTTGGTTTTCAACGCAAAAAGCCAACAAACAACTTGAAAACCTCTCAAGAGATGATTTACTGATTTACTTTTCCACGCACAGAGCAGTTTCAGTGGAAAGTGGATAGATTTTTTTTTTTTTTACAATCTTCTACACTCACTTTTCATGGCAAACGCAAATTGCTATTATTTAGTGTGTGAATGGTCAAAGAAAATGCTTCAGCACAGCTTTATTTGCCTTTAGACTGTTTTGAGACATATCTTTTGACGCAGAACAGCCAGTGTAACGTTCACTGGCATGCTCGTCCCTGTGAAGGGGCTGTGAATGTCATTGCTGTGCGCTGATGTTTTGGGGACGAGGAGGGGCATGACATCAAAGTCATCCACAGATCAGCTCTAATAGGAACAGTGGGCTTCTGATGTTAGCGGTGGGTGGCATCACAACATGGGGCGTTTAGGAGGCTGCACATTTACATTGCCATGTAATTGTTTTTCTCACTGGGGACGGGTGGAAAAGAAAAGGCTAGGCAGGAGCAGTATTGACGTTGTTGTTGAGGGCTGGTGAGACGGCTCTATACAATTAACCAAAGCATATAAAGCTCCTTTACGAACAATATTTTATACAGCAAATCCTCGTATTTTATCATTGAGGGCTGATAAAGCTTTTTCAACAAACATGCACCGCCTGCAGATACTTTGCTGTAGTGTGCCATTTGTACCGATCCCCACTATTTACCCTGCCCATAAACACGTTCCGAAACACAGAGGATACCGGAGTAAAGATGTGAAGGCCAGTGTGTTCATGTCCATTAATAAAGGTTCATTTAATCCACATGCAAGAGCTTTAACTGACTGTTTTCTTTCTCTTTTTAATTTTATGTTTTTTAATTAACCTTGCCATTGCAACGACTACTGCCATCAATGAAACTGACTGCAGAACTACAAAAAATGTGTGTATATATATATATATATATATGAGACACCACTTTCAATTGTATTCCATCTGAGGTAAAACACATGATGGCACCCGGACAAGACCACTGCCAAATGAATGTAGTTCCTATAATCTGTGTGTCTTTTAGCCTGTTTGTACTAAAATTGTGTGAAGATCTCAATGGACTAGATGTAATTAAATAATTAAATAATTTTAGCTTTTTTCGAGAATAAAAATAAATAATATAATATAAAAAACAGGTGTGAAAGCAGCCTTAATAATGGACAGACAAACACACGCACGCACACTCGCACAGGTAGACCAGCACTCACACAGCAACAGTGAACTGTCTGTATAGGCTCCTAACAGCTGCAACAAAGCAGGTGGCAATAAGCCGTTTCTCGCTCTTTGACGGAGACTCTGTTATTTTACAGCGCTAATCATTAGCACAGCGTCTCACAGCTCCGCAGTAAATAACATCCATTCAACTGGCATCTGTCAGCCACTGAGCCCTTTTATTTTTTAAAACAAGAGACCCTTTTTTTCGCTCTGTTAACTCCCGCTGACAAAAGCAGCCAAATTATTTCCCTGTGGGTGCTTTAGGAGCTACCAAAAGCGATATGAGAAAAACATTTTGGCCGTGGAAAATGAACACATTAGAGTATAATGTCCTGCTTAGGGAGCAAATGTTATTGGTGTCCACAGTATTAATGCTGCAGGCAGAAAAGAGAACAGATGAGGTGTGGAGGAACAGAGAGGTAGCAACACAGAGAAAAAAAGACAGATATGGTCTCTACATAAAGAGAGCGCTCCTATCATCAATGCCTGGCGTACATTACCCTATATCGCATGAGGACAGAGGGTCGGTAATATAATGAGATTTGGTAAAAAGCAGAAACGTGTAATTAGCGTTTTCAATCAGTCAAGTCACGGCAAGGAATGAACAATATTAGCCTGGAGAGGGAAAAGAGGAGGTTCTGTTAGTGTTAGCATTAGCGTTAGCATTAGCATTAGCACGGCGACTTCACCCCCGCCCGGCGTGTGCTACGCTACTGTACATACCATAGACATAGAGGATGTAGTCGTCGTAGGACTCGCCCATGGTGTTGGAGGCCATGCAGCGGTATGTGCCGTTGTAGGACTTGTTGAGGTTTTCGATGAACAGGTCGCTCCCAGATATGACGGCGTGGGAAGGCACGTCATCATCCACCTTGACCCAGTTCACCCGCTGCGGCCTGCAAGGTGGAGCAACACAGGTGGAGCCCATTTAAAGGTGCAGTCAGTCATTCTGGAGAAACATTGTTGACGTTCGACCTCAATCAAAACAAAAATACACCTCAACCCTTCAATGCCATAGGGTTCTCCCTCAAAAGCTCTGCACCCCCCTCCCCTCAACTACTGCAGAGCTACAGTAATGTACGATCAATCTACTCTGAACTGCTGCTAAAAAAATAAATAACAAAAAAATAAAAAGACAGACTGGGATTACGCTGAAACTTTTTGCAACAAACTTGGCAGGGTAGACTGGAAAATCTCAAGTTTCACCACTTCATCCCTATTTTTTCTGCTTGCTATTTGTTTGTGTCTTTTTTTTCCTGTGAGAAAGATCTGGATACACACAGCTGTTATTTTATATTCTTGACAACATTCCTATTGTAAAAAAAAAAACAAAAAAACAAGAGAAAAAAGTATTCAAGATTCCCGGTATTTACTCTCATAATTCTGTAAAACTACCACTGCTGTTGACAGCTGTGTGTGTGTGTATGTGCGTGCGTGCGTGCGCGCGCGCGTGGGTAGACGTGCGGAGGTGGAAGTTAGTGCTCCCTCTCTGCCTTGACTGAGGTTAGTAGCGACGTGCCAGATTCCATTTTTATGACAATGCGCTTAGAAGGCAGTGCAGTACCGCGGGGTGAGGAGTGCAGAAGAAGACAAAACACCTCTATTTTGCTGTTGCAACGCATTAATGGCTGCTGCCAGCTACTGTTATTTCCCTTGAGCGCGTGCTGAGGTTTCTCTCTCCCTCTCTCTGGCTGTCTCTCCACGTTCGTGTGTTGGTGGCTTAACTAGTTTTGAAAAGATTTGGTGGGTAGAGTATATGAAATGGAATAAGAACAGGAAAGCAATGTGGAACAAAAACTAAATGTAAAACCTTGGAAAAGAAAAGAGCCTCCCCCTAATGGGAAACAAACACACGCGCGTGCACGCACGCACACACACGCACACAACGTTTATAGGCTGTGGTAGGTAGCTTGAACAATGACATACTGTACAAGGAGAGAGCCAATGCAGCCTTAATTTCAAACCCAAACAACAGAATCATTGCAATGCTCGGTCTCAGCCACAAGGTGGATGCCAACCACGTGCCTAAGAATGGACCTTTAAGCACACATCAAGGAACACATCGCGTGCAACGCATGCACGAATGCACGCACGCACGCACGCACACATGCATGCACACGAACGTCATTTCTGAGATGGAGTGAGAGAAATTACTTTATGGTTTATTTAAGGAGGATGGAAGCCACCTGTATGTGTGTGTACACGCACACACACACACACACACACACACACAGTAGGAGAATGAAGACCAGGGCATGGGACAGAAGAGGCAGACAGAGGTAGACACCGTCGAGCAGACAGACCTACAAGGAGAGAGGAAGAGCAGGTGTCTGGAATACAAATGGTCCCCACCCGCCACCCATCCTGCGCTATCTGCTGGTAATGACTGCACGGCTCTCGCCAACTCTAATGAAAATGACTTCCAATTCCCCACGCGCTGTATTGATTGCGTTTTCATCTTTAGAAAATGAATATGGCGCGAGAGCTTGTCTTTGCGCCAAGCATTAAAACAAACAAAAACATAAGAAATAAGAAAGAAAAATACACACACGCGCACACGCACACGCACACACACACCAGGGGAAGGGAAGAGCTGACTGAAGTGTGTCTGTGCGTGTGCGATTGACTGTAGAGATAGACTACTTATTTTTTACGTGACTTGTATCCAACACTCCCGCCACTCTCGGGCTGGAACACAAAATGGCGGAAGGGGTTCCATATGTGTGAAGTTTCCACCGCTGAAAAATATAATGTTCGCCTTTGACTTTGACTTGCTGAGGTGACACTGCAACCCAGGGCAGGATGGTCTAGTGGTCTGGGTGTTGGGCTCCCAGCTGGAAGGTTGTGGGTTTGAACCCCGGTGTTATAAGCATCCTGAATCTATAAGCATCCTTGAGCAAGATGCCTTGCATAGCAGAATTTTATTGTACAACAGCTGCTTGCAAAGACAACGAGGTTAATGCTGTTAGGGTTCGTCAGTGTTTATTTATTTATTTATTTCCCCCCCCCCCCCACTTGTAAATGTAGTAAAAGTTCTATGTTTTGAAGCAGAAATGTATTAGTGTGGATGTTCTGTAGTCTTACTGGGGTTTGCCTTTCGCCTGGCACGTCAGCTCCAAGTTCTCCCCTTCCCTGGTGAGACCATGTGGAAACTCTACCACAATCTTCACCTCTGGCTTGTCTGGAGATGCGAACAGGTCAGAGATGGGAGAAACACAAGAGAAGAGAGAAGGTTAGTGGTGTGTCAAACGCGGTTTTCCATTTTTAAGTTTGGCTACTGCTACTAATTCACTATGCATTATTTTTATTTTTTAACAACAAGCAAATAACGCTTACATTTTATTTCAAATAATCATAATTTTTGTGTTAACACAACCCGCTTACAGAGTACTTATTAATAATATAAAATAGGTTGTAATAGGTTTCATTAACACATTTTGACAGCAAAGGTGCCTGGTATCTGGATGTGACATGCACGGAAGGCAAACAATGAAATGTATACTTGCTTGCTAATGCTAATGCATGACATTTATTTCATGATATTATTAGTTGGCTTAGTGTAAGGGATCAGTGTTTTTAAAAACAGACATTTCAGTACCATCCATACTAGCTCATGTATACTAGTATCTGGTAGTAACTATGAGCATGAGTGTCCAAATTCTCACAATAACCCACACTTGATGTAGCTATTTAAGTTAACTATACATCTGCCAAACATATACAGTAACTGAATTTAATCATGATTCAGAGGTGTGTTCAAAATAGCCAAACAGCGGCAAACATGTTTGCTATGAACTTGTTTTGTACACAGTCCAAAAATCGTAATATTTTAAATGTGACACTTCGTCCAGCGTCAATGTGTGTTCGCCGAGAACTACCTACTCAGACCGTTGCTGCTGTTTACAAAACGTTCACGGAGAACACAAAGCAAACAGATAACTGTTTGAATATGTTCGCAAACGTTCGCCAATTCTGAACACACCTGACTTCTCTGTTGTTTGGCAGGTCCATTCTTACAGTAAACTACTCTAAAGTATATTTCCTAGCAGCTTTGGTTGAATCTATAGCCCTGTCAGCCCATGTTAGCTAGCATCATATCAACGCTTTGTAGACGGGAAACAACACAAAGCATCACAACAAACGTTGAATAAGTCCAGAGAAGTTGTGTTGAAAAAGTTGTCAGAATAAACATCAAGACCAGAGTGGCTGGAGAGAAAATGTGTGAATCTTGTTTTGACAAATCAGCAGGGGGCTTTCTTGCTGAAAACTGCTGAGGTATTCTTTGGCATCATGGAGTGTTTTTTATTTTCGTATTGTTCCTCATGCTACAGCTTGTGTGTGCAAAACCAAAATCTAATGTTTTATTCAAAGTGTCATTTCAGTTTTGGATTGAAATTCAGAGTGAGCTTGTATGGAGTGTCAAAGTACAGTAAGCTTAAAAATCAAGCCCACAATAATAAATTAATAAATAAAAAATATATATATTGTTAACTGCAATGAGCCACACTGTCTATTGATCTCATCAATATACAGTATATAATATAACCCAACAGCAGATCTAAGTAAATGGGTACAGGCCACCACTGAGTTCAGTGTGATGTCATTCTCTGCGCAGGACGCCATTATACTCCACTACAATACCTCGCTAGTGTATTCATGTTTAAAACGTGGTACAGAGCACATTGAGGGTGGGGCTGCGGTAGGGGTGGGTGTTCCATATTGACCTTCATGCATTTGTGAAGCACTTTATCTCACTTATTGAAGCCGAGATGAGCTGCAGTGAGGGGAAGGGAGCGCATGTACTCGTTCATCAGCCTACTTTACACCATGCTACTGCTCCCTGTTGACATACTGTACATTTAAAGTGGAACTTCACCCCCAGCTCTGAGCGTGACTTCACCTTTAAAGTGGAACTTCACCCCCAGCTCTGAGCCTGACTCCACCCACTGCACAAATCGGAAAAACGCTTAAAAGATGTGTGTTTCAGTTACCCTTCAACAGACCATATATTAGCGATCACCAGGAGCATAGCCCAATTAAATGCAGAGTCAATCTCGAGAATGCTTGCTAACTTTTGCCTCGAATCAATGCAAACTCCCTTTGAAGCTCCGCCCCACACATTGAAACACATTGCAAAGCCTGGGCCATTGTTGTTGCGTGCGGGTATGAACCACTTTGTGTTGCTATGTATGCGAGCCAGAGCTGTGTAAACATACCAGATACTTTATTTAAGCATGCACAGAGAATAGTAATCTGAATCTAATGAATGTGAGGAGATATTTGGTGAATTTGATAAAAAAGTTTATTATCTTACAATCGCAAACTATACCTTTAACCCCAGTCTGAAGATGGTTACAGTTGAACTTTTTCAAATATGTCTCTGTATACACTCCTGACAATTGACAGCATTCTAGGGTTCCACAGAAAAATTATATATATATATATATATTCTACCCATTTGTTATTGTACATATACAGACATACACACATTCTTCCCTCCTATAACAATAATAGCCTGGAAATACAGAAGGTCCGGTTCTACTGGTTTATGGGTAAAACCCCTCTTCAGTTCAGTCAGGACCACTATAGTCAAAGAGAATATTTATTTTGCAGTTATAAGTTATATTTGGTGGTATGCCTCTGTTCTTGGATGTCTGGATGCCTTTCTGTGTGCAGACATGAAACGCCCAAGACGGAGAGACCAGTAGAAAGACCCCCCATAGGATACAGAACAGAGCAGGCATGAATGACAACAAGCATGACATTTATTAAGTCAGACACAGCATGAAAGGAGCAGTTGGGGTGGAGACCGCTTGCAAAGTGGCTTGCAGAGGAAAGGGTGAGAGTGGGCTGGCTAAGGTATTAAATAAGGTGCCCTGAATCAGTTTAGCCAATTGGCTGATCCCAAGCCCAAGCCCTTTGACCTGTCCAACCTAGTTACTGTAACTAGGTTGGACAAGATAGCATAGTAGGCGATAACAGGAAAACAGACAGTTGAAGGAGTTTCTGTCGGATTCAAAGGAAAGGCGAAAAGGGGCGTAGCTTGGGATCTGTCAAAAATATAATTAGAAGTGATCAGATCACTGACAGACCAGTTGATAACAGCTGGAGATCATGGCCTGATCTTGACTTTGTGGCCTGCCTGAACTAGCGTTATGCTTGTGTAAAGCTTTGAATAATGCATGGTTTTAATGGAATGCTTACAAAAACAGAATTCTGTTACATCACTGACATGATAAGTCCATGTTAACAGACCTACTGTGCCCAGTAGGTCTGTTAACAATCACCAAAGAAGCGTGTCCAGACCCTATTCACCAGGTGCATGTTGGGATTGGGTACACCAGGCGAGCATGTTGGGTCTGGGTACAGCGAGCGAGCATGTTTCATCTTCTTCAGGAGTTTGTCAAGAGACTGCTGTATTTTGGCTGCTAGCTGACCTTTTTCCCATCCATGCACAACCTATCATGCAGCATCTCTTCCACTCACTGTGGTACAGTAGATGTCAGATCCACACCGAAGAAGATAAGAGTAGTCTGGTCCATTGTTTTTGCTTTATGTCACATTGACACTATTCTATTTATGAGATCATGTTTGTGACATCTTGTCTCACAAGAGTCCCTTAGGCTTTGAGGCTTTAAGTCAAGTCGTCAGTCAGCTGACGGTACTGTGAGCCAGCTGAATAGATTCAGATCTTAAGCCATAACACGCAGCAGACTAATATAGATAAAAATATTGGTCAATCAGCATTAGTATATTGCAGACTTTAGTATATTATCGATATTCCTCCTGTCTAAGCACTCTTGACAAGCACACACGTGACAAAAAAAAAAGGTTTCCAGCAAGAAGAACTGAATCAAACAATGACGTGAAATGAGACTAATTTAATTTAACTTGTACAATGAGGTTCTCCATTAAAGCAATTTAAGACTATAAAGACGAATACCTTATCATGCACATCACTCAGTTACATTAGCACACTCTTAAATAATGCCTATCTGACTATTTAACATGTTTATGTTAATCAAAAAATATATTAAGGATATATCATACATGGATTGTATCTTGCAGGAATGATGCTTCCATATACAATATTTTATATACTTATATATTATTATATCAGTATAATAACATGCTATACAATGACTAGTATAGTCTAATATCCTTTAGTATATTCCTTAAGGATATTTATAGTAAGTGAAAGTCAGTAACATTGATTAGGCTGACAAGGTACTATATATTTGCATAGACACAACAGCAACAATGCTACTGTATATTTTCACAAGTATACATGTTGGCAGAGTTAGGATGATAGAGCGCATGGGTCCATTAGTCCAAATATGTCCTTGTGAGGGGAGTTAGGAACGCCACAGCTTGTCAACATATTTGCGAAGTTTGATTAATAACGAGTGAGTTCGTTTTCAATTCACGGTGCACAAACTGGGAAAACACATTAAAAAGATGAAAGGCTTATTACGACGTCTCAGTTCCCAGCCCCCTGCTGTATCGTGGAAGTCAATGCAAGGACAGCTGGTTAACAAGCTTTATCTAAGCTTCAAACTGTTATATAACAAAGACACGGTGGCCTTCACAACAAAGAAGAAATCAAGGATAACAAATGTGTAAATAATTCTGTACATTGTTCGCCATGCCTTGTGTCAACAAACACCTAAGCCAGGGACCCTGTTGTTAACAGGCAAGAATTGGCTCTAACACAGAGATGGAAACAAGTACACAGACAAAACAAGTGCATCATTACTTAATAGCAGAAAACAAACAATGTGTGTGTGTACACCAGTTGGTGGGGATTCGGTTTACCGTGTGTGAAAATCACACAATGTACGAAATATAGCGAGGCCCTTCTGATATTTACTGTGCATGGTCGTCACACCCGTTATTTACAGAATCAGAGCCTCATAACCTAACAGCGTATCAGAGTCATGCTTTTACTTGAGACGTGGGATTGTCAGGAAAAGAAAAATCATTGTTTCGACAAAAAGAAGTCTCAGAACATGGCTTTTTAAACTGGTTGGCAGCTATGCTTTCTAAAAAGAAATCTCCACTGTCAGTACTAGTGTTTTAATATAATAGTATTTCTTCTTCCCTCCTTCCTTGCTTTATGAATAAATTATCTATGACACTTAGACCCAGGAGATGTATGAAGATGGAGAACAATTTGTCATCCTTGCGCTCAACAAAGAAAGAAAACCACAAGAGAGAAGTGAGAACGCTTAGAGTTAATGTTCAAGTCCTATTTAAAATGAAATAAATGAAAAATAAAAAACTTGAAAATTACAACAATGTCAGACGTGTCACTGAACAAAGGAACTACATTCGTAAATAATGCTGCGGTTAATCTCCAACCAACACAGCTGTTCTCATCACCAATTCTTTCAGATTTCCTTTTTTCTTTAACCTTTATTTAGCCAGAAAATTATTGAACATCTCTTTTAACCCTCCCGCTGTCCTAAGGCATTTCAGCAGACTAGCAGCAGAGGGAGCCAACCGCGGAATGTCATATGT
>JAOEGT010039698.1:0-23126 GCA_025447795.1 Speoplatyrhinus poulsoni | reverse complement strand
AAAGAATAGTAAGATGTATTATGTTCGGGGGTCAATTTAACCCCAAAAAAACAACACAATTTCAATCATTTTAAGGGGTAAAACGATGGGGTGTTTTAACACCTCATAACATTGTTTTCAAAGACAATACTAATCCTTTAATTGTCGGCTTTTTTAATGTGTCTGTCAGTTCAATATCTTATGACGTATGAATTGCCCGTGGAGTATTTTATTGACATCTGCCCTGTCTGTTTCTGTCACATAACCTCATTGACGTTATGCGATTTCAGACACACATCTATGCAAAACATATAACACAAATATTTTTGACAGGCTGGAGTTTAGGTGTCCCATATTAGCCAAAGTCCCAGATTACCAGAATTCACCCTAGCCCTTAATCACCTTACAGTCTGAAAGGGCATTAAAAGTCCACATTTCACATGGAAAACAATCAACTTGCTCCTGCAACCTGGTTGCATACATAAATATATAAATAATACATAATATTAGCATATTGCTAACTGCAACTCAGGGTGGCTGTTTTCATGTTACATAACTAAATAACCTCTTTGTATTCTCTTTCTTCCCCGCAGGTGCCGAGCTGTTATCTTCCCAGACAGCTATCTGACTCACACTGCTGTCTGCACACACTGCAGCTGCTGAGCAGACACACTGCTAACGTGCACGGCACACATCAAACCTGGGTCCGCGAGAGGCCAGCTCATCTGCTCAAAGGCCTTACGCAGGTCTGCCACATGTCCCCTGGTGTTGACAGTGCCTTAGATGCTCTCTCTTGGCACGGCACTATCTTAGGTTTAGGGTATAAAAGAGGATCAGATAGGCCTACTCATGACCTAATGTACTTATCACAAAGGTTGGGTACACACATCTATGTCAGTGTCAAGTCCAACTCACATATTACACAAACTCACTTTACAGATAACATTCCTACAGATAATGCAATCAGTTTTTATTTTTTATCTTGCTTTTTATAGTACTACCTATATTGCTGACGGTCTCTTTAGAGTTAACAACACGACAAATGTTTAATTGTATTCTTACAATGACAAATACAGTGTCTTATCTTCTCTTAGTGAAGCCCTCCCCCCATTGGACAGAATAACTTCTGTGTGATTGACAGGTTGGATTTCCTATCAGGTTGTGGAGGCGTTCCTGTATCCTATCATCCTTCAATCTCCTTGTGACGTGATCCACCCAACTGGTGCTTCCTCCATTCCTCCACTGATCCATGTGTAGTCTTTCTTTCTTTTCCTCACTCTCCATCTCTACTTCCTTGTTCTCTGGTGATGTCCCTGTCGCCATGGTGCCACGATGACTCTCCTCTGCTCTCTCTGTCCATTTAAGATGCTCTTGTCCTCTCTCTCTCTCCCGTCCTCCCCCAGGTCTCAGTTCAGTTCAGTGAGTGCAGGTGAATAATGCAGGTGTGTCTAATCTAAGGCATTAAATAGTTCATCAGCACAGAACTAGTTGAGGCCTTCAGTCGTGGCCTGTCCCTCTAGCAGGCCCCTGCCAGCATTGCTCCCCCATGCCTGTCTGCCTGTCTGTCTGACTGTCTGTCTGTCTGCCTGCCTGTCTGAATATCTGACATTCTGGTCATCTGTATGACTGCCTGCATGTCTGTCTCTATGCCTGCATGTCTGTATGCCTTACCGTCTGCTTGTCTGTCGGTCTGATTGTCTGCCTGACTAACTGCCTGTCTATCTGTCATAAGGTATGGTAAGGTAAGGTAATGTATTCAGCTACTTTTTGACCGTAGGTCCTATAGTCTCCCTCTCTCTCTCTCTCTCTCTCTCTCTCTCTCTCTCCTCATGACACTCTTGCCATCCATCTTACTATCCGTTTCGGTTTCCCTCCTCGTCTCTCTCCACTTGTCTATTTGTCCTGTTTTTTGTTCTCATGTACTATATTTGTCTCATTGTCTGCCTGTATCCCTCATTCTCTTTTGTCCTTGTATATTTATACACATATCACCCACCCATTGTTGTTGTTTTATTCATTTATGATTCATGCTCATGTTGTCATTTTCTGCAGTCATCATAGTGCTCTATTATTCTCCATAGACAATTGTCTGTCTGAGGGCTAATATAACACGGGCGTACCCAGATTGACACTGTATTTGGGATTTGACCGACCCGGTGTAAAGTAAAACCTCACAATCTCTTTCTCTTTCCTCTTTGTAACTCTTTATCTCTTTCAACCGAGCTGATCAACTCACTGTATCTTTCTAGAAGGACACCCTCTCTTTCAGTGTGTAGCACCCATTTCTTTTCTAGCCTCTCTTGCTTGTGTAGCTTTGAGTCAAGATATTCTCTCCATCTTCTGTCACCTGAGACGTCATCACATTTCAGCCTGTGGCGGCTGTCCAATTAAAAACCAGCATGTCTAAAAAAAGCCAGCTTGTCAGGAACAGAAAAAAGCTCGTCATCCCCCACCCTATCGCCACACACACACCTTGTTGCCGTGGTTTCTCTCTAGAGTAAAATTTGTTATATTGAGTATCGAGTGGCTTTTTAATTCAATTTCCCAAATGCTGAGTATCCATTTAAAAATGAAACCATTACAGGTGTTCAGTATCTCAATATCTCTGTATACAGTATACATACTGTATACTGTATACAGTATAATGCTTTCCTCCGGAATCTACTATAACTGTATTAATTGACACAATAAGTGACACAAGAGCCTTCCCTTGAAAACATGCATTACTTTACTAACAAAATCCCAACAGCCCAAAAATGGCATTTCAGCAATGAAAACCATATGGCTTCACGAAAGTCCTCTCTGTGTAAAGCTACGTTCTGAATAGAGTCAGCCTTCACAGCCACTGGGGGCATTAAAGCTATTATGGGTTCACAGCTTTTATTTCCTGTCTTTACTGTGGAGAAAGAACTGATAATATAAGGATCTTAAACTGGAGGAGCAGAAATGTGTGATACAGCAGGATATGAAAGGTGCTAAAATGTCCCAACAATTAATAATCTAGAATGGTATTACTCATAAAGTTTTTTTTTATGATCAAATGTTTACTTACACGTTTATCATTTTAAATGTAGCTTACATGACAGGATGTGACTAAAAATAAAGGGGTTCTAAAAGAAAAAAGAAATGGGTGTACACGTAAAAACTATGCTCACCTTCTCCATACAGCCTGTTTAAATGGTTTGAGACTTGATCATGCTAATCATGCAAATAAGCATCTCTTGTAGCCCAAGCTAGGTTTGTGAAATACTGCCCTGGTCCTCTGATATTTCTCCTGTAGTCATAAGTTAAAGTTTTGAAATGTGATCATGGTGCATGTAAAGTAAACACACACACACATACATACACTATTATCCAAAATCAAACAAACATGCATTCCACATAAGCATGTGCCTACGATGACACCCATTCTAATGAGTGACCCAGTTCACGAACCAGTTCCAGCCGGTTATGTTATGAGATATTAAAGTGCTATGTCTTGATAATGTGTCCAGGCATCAGTCCTTCAAGGATGTCTATGGCGTGATGTGAGCATGCGTATGATAAGGGACATATGAAAAGCATAGCAGACAGAGAGAACATGTCGAATTGACCTGGCTCTGCATCCGTGTTTTTCTTTACCCATTTTACCATCAATGAACCTCAATCGCAGTTAATCTCGGAGTCCTTCTTTGGTCAGACAAATTGCACACACAAACATGCAATATATGTAAGTACGCACATCACCTATAGGGGGAGCTGTGTCATTATATAATGTACCTGCTCATCTAATAACCCTAATAAAAGTCAGCCTCTTCCGTTCATTAGTATTACGTCACATAAAGGACTTGTGTTGAATGTCTGATACATATAGTAAGGCCCTGTAAGCTTGTCAGTACTATCTGGAAGTCGGCCGGTAGATTTTCATTGGCTGTCAGCATTGTCACTCACAAGACTGTAGGTAATTCAGGTGCCGACCAATATAGCATATACTGTATACTTGTATGTTGAAATTCTTAAGAATCTAACAGTATGCAGTTGGTCGGTGTGCATGTCAATCAAAATTCCTCTTTCTGTCAGTGATGGACATACGGAACTATGTCCCAGACCTTACAGTACAAGTAAAGGTTGTCTCTGTGAGACTAGCAGAGGAATAGAGGGGCTTGGAGAGGCAGAAACACACACGAAACACACACACACTCCTTTTTACTCTCTGTGATAATAGGCCTACATGCTGTAGACCATTAGGTGTAATAATGGATGGAGAAAATACGGATGACATAATGCTATGACATTGTGTTTTAAAAAATAATAAGAGTAGTATTTAAAATTAATTCCTTTAAACATTTTGACTTGAAACATATCTTGATTTAAGCAGAAATAACATACAGTATACAGTTTGTATGTTAAGCGTGCATGGTGAATACACATTTCTTAGTACTGCAGCTAATTAACCATGTTTTCCGAGCCGCAGATCCATTGCCAGGGAGATAAAAGGAAGCAAAGAGGTAGTTTATCCTGTCACTGACACAGACATAATTCTACCCAAGTGTAGAGTTTAATGTATTCCTATTTCTAATAGGAGCTAAGGTTCACTGTTGTACTGCCTGTATAATTCAATAACGCTGTACGATTCCAGGACTTGTATGCAATGCAAGCCTATTCCTCTGTGTGCATTAACAAAACCATTTCTTCTATCTTTAATGTGACATGGTGGGACAGCCACTTTTCGATGTGATAACTGTGCAACAATAAAACTATGTGCAGGGAGAATAATGTGAATATTTTCTTTTTTTCTAACAATAATAGTCTCCAAAAGCACGGAAAGCTTCAAAAGTGGCGAAGTCAATTAATATGATGATACAGTATACACACTGTTTGTACTGCTGTACTTTGTCCATGTTACATGATGGCCCAGATGAGAATAGGGTATAATATATCATCAGTTTGTCTTAAGTGTTTCTAATAGTTACACACATTTATTTATGTTTTGAGGTCTGCAAGTGATGGGAGCCAAATATAAATGAATGAATGGAAAGCTTACAGTAGGTTGAGAAAATAATCCAACATTATTGGAGTGAAACTAAAAACTTGTTTGATGCTTGATGTTTAGATGGAATTGTATACTGATTTTAATTTAAATATTGTCTTGTTGTTTTGTCTCTCCTGTATATGTCCTGGTTAGTTAGAAATCCTTCTGTGCCTCTAGCCACGCCTATAAAATCAAACAATCAGTCAAATCAAACGTGTGTTCTGTAGCGTGTCAGAAGCGTGTGAGAAGACAGGTACATCTAAAGGGATTCACCCTCATACCTTGATCACATGTAATGTGTGGAAGATGCTTTTCCAAAGTTAATTTATTGCAAACGAGATAAACATTTCCCCCATGGCGTCACTCCTTTGTAGCACGCCGCAAATAAATATATTTAATGTGACCCAATATCAAACTATTCAAATAATGATGCTTGTCATAAGCACTGCATTTACTTTTTCATACTAGGTTATTTTTTCAGCATGCCAGATGGTAAACACTGATCAGGCTACCATTTTACAGTACAATCATACATAAGAACTCAAGAGAAACACACAATTGTCAAACGTGTTTTTAGCTTGACCCCACAATGTAGACATTTTTAACATTTTACATGCAACAATATTTTATTTATAGAGGCCGTGAAACTGTTTCCATTTCTATAAATAAAAAGTGTTTCTTTTGTGCAGTACTCGAGTGCACTTCAGATTACTAGTGGCAGGGTAGTTGGGCTATTACATAATGTTTGTCTTTTCGTTAGTTATTGTTGCAAAGACACTATTTCTACACTCGTTTGACAGAAATGTTATGCTTGTAGGAACTTGCCCAGAACAGGACGGAGAAGGTCAGGAGGCAAATAATAGCCTGAAATTCATTTTATTTGAGGAATTTATAAGCCTAAGGAAATGGGCATAAAATAAAATAAAAATGTCAGCATATAAAGTTTGCTACATGGTTAATCTTACGAAAACACTATTATTCATTCTGTAGGGGAATAAATAAATGAAAGCAAGTCTGTCAGGATCTTCTGTAGAGTGTACACCAGTTTTTTGTTTCTAAGCAGCAGCGGGTCAGAAATACCTTTCACACTCTCGTGTGGTATATTAGAAGATCACATGTAGTGTGTGTACTCAGAGTTTGACGCATAAATAATTGTAGTCTACCATTCGTCTTCATGTTATTATGTACCAATTATGTACATTATGTTATTATGTATGATGTACCCACGCAAAAATGAGAACAACATACAGTATAAACTACAAGCAAACAGGAAATAAGCCATTATTTGGATGAGGAATGACGGCTAGAAAACCACAAGGTTTGCCATGCAAAACAGGCACAACGCCAACAGAGTAAAAATCAGGAGCATCTCAACAAATCACTCTCCTTGTTTGCCATTCAAGTGCTTTCTTCCAGGCAGATTGTGAGTACAGTGATTTCGACCACTTTATGCCGCAGTTAAAACATAAGCACAGGAGAGACGAGAGGGAGGTAAAATATGTTGTGCGATGCAGGGGGATTTCTGTTCGGATTTAAAACGGGTGTACTAGCCGTGTTGAATCGGCAGGCTGTCTATGCATTTCATGTCCCCTGTAATATAAATAAGTGAAACAGCTTCTTTCAGCAGAGGAGGGGGCAACGCAACAAAGGTGACATCCTCAGCAAGAAGCGCACAAACATGCATATGAATACACGTGAATACACCCACAGAGCCGGACGGACATTCATGCACACACCCACGCGTACACAATGCCCATCCTTCAGCACACACTAGTACAAATAAACAGCTCGGATGCTCCTGACTGTTAAACAAGCCTTTAAATCATCTGTGCCAAATGGACGGATTGCCTGAAAGAGAGTGAGAGGACGTTTCCCTTCACAGGCAAAAAGCCATAATAAGAGTATTGTTTTTCAAAGTGAAAACCTTGAATCCAAGTCCCTCTCCCAGGAGAGGCAAGAGACTTAAACTTTGCTGCTATTTGCAATTTCAAATACATTTCTCTGTGTGTGTGTGTTTGCACCAGATATGTATGCATTATTAGACAGACAGGAGGAAAGGAGTAGGAAGAGGCATTGAGATGGGAGTGTTGAGGAGGAGAAGACATGCAATTATATTCCCTGTTTGGGTTTAATGAAATGCAAAAGTAATTCCCCTCATGAAAGCGGCAGTAATTGCCCAAACAGACTTATTATGTGACAATCATACTTAGAACAAAATGCAGTATGAAATTGCAAGGGATTTGAAATCATTGGGGATAATTTTAGCAAGAAGCCTGACAAGTTAAGATAATTAAAATACGTTTTGTGTTTGTCATTTTTTAATTTTTTTTTTAAGTTTCTTTTGTGTGTGCCTGTTTTGTTAGCATGTTGAAGCGTCAAGATTCTTGTCTAGTCCCTTTTGCAGTTTGTAATGTAACAACCAATTATAAAAGACATGCTTCGTTTTCCCTAAATAGCACTGACTGCACTTCAAGCGCAAAACTATAATCTCCCTCTCCTGACGTTAATCTGGACATTTTGTGGAAATCACAGACCACTAGATACCGGCTAATGTGGCTTTTCATTCTAGCAAATCTGTTTGATTTGAAAACATTATTTATTTATATGTTTCAAAGATTTGTGATTCATGAGTTTGTAAAAAATCAAAGACTGAATAGATAAAAAAAAAAAGTTACTGAAATTGGTATGCCTGCAAGTAATCATTAATATCTGTCAAGGAACTAAGTGCCTTTACTGGCAAATTGCAAAACCATAAATCTTCACATTTCAAACATTAAGTCAAATGTAACATTTTTGGTTTAAAACGCTCCAGAAATAGATATTCCTAATTTCTGCATACCTGTTGGAAGCACTTGAATGTAATGCCAGAGAAGTGATGAGGATGTAATTTGAACGTTTGTAAAGCCACAGCATTTATTTTCACATCGTCCTTTACTGTACCTCCTGCTGTCTTTGCTTGAACCAGCACAAGATTCTGATCTAAATCTACTCACAGTTCAAACAACATTGGGTTTAAGGCTGCAAGGCTGGAACTGCCACGTTATCTTTTAGCTGTACGGTCCTGGGATAAGCTTTAAAATGGATTTCCATTAGTCCAAAAGAAGCATTTCTAAAGACAAGTGTAGCCTATCCAACTCAGTTCTATTTCACGCTCACTGGGTCTTCTGTTTAGTTTGCCTGTAACCATTGGGACACAGAGATGCACTGAACAAAACATCTCCATTGTCAGCAAAAGTTTTCTTAGGAAAACTACCTGTGTTTGATCCAGCCTCTTGTGTCCTGCGCATCAACACTGTTAATTAGAAATACTAGTTAACATTCCTGCTTGGTTTGAGAGCTCTTGCTTATTCTGGGTTGAGTGGGAGTCTCACGGGACACTGTAATGGAGAATGAGAGGAGATGAGGGGAAGTAGAGAGCCAGTTAAAGAAAGGAAGATGCCCCGGAGATGAGGAGAGCAGCTGAGGACAGAAGGGAGCATCGGGAGAAGGCTGGGGAGGAAGGGAGGCAGGTATTTGCAGGAGAACTGCTAGAATATGTAGCAGACTATTAACACTGGAGCCAGTAACATTGACTACATTTGCATGCTCATGCTATTACAATTATGTAATTCCCTATAGAATTATTTTGAATTTGGTAGGATGTGTGTCAGGAAGTTAAGTTTGAATATTCTGAATCAAGACCAAATGGAGCATTTTCCAAATATGCTGACATTATAAGTCATAAGTACATACATAAATATCTCTCAAAGTGAGTGCTTACATTGAAGCTTGAACTAAATCCACGGTTTGTACAGAAATACATGCACCCATTTATGCTTTAAGAGACAATCTGTTACATCCAGATATTCAGACGTCTGCGCTGTATTCATACAAGTATAGTTGAATGAAAGAGAGGATGTAAACATACAAACTCATGATTAGAATATTAGAATATAATGTAATATATTGGACAGACTACGCAGGGATGCACAGTTTAATGATCCATGCCTCTATACCTCAATGATGCAATCAACATTGCAAAGAGGTGGAGCCAATAACTGGACAGTCACTGAAATGAATGTCTGCTATGAAAACTGTAACTCTCTTTCTCTCTCACACACACACAGTGGATATTTGTGTAACACAACAATGTAGGTAACAAGTGTTTTTATTGTTTGTGTACATCCTCCCATATGGCCCTAATACAAACACAAAATGCATCCACACTATTCTTCTGGGCTGATACTATATGCTGTAGCATTCACAGTCCACTAAGAGGCAAGGTGACAGCAGCCCTATCATTGTCAGGACATGGTCTGCTGAGCAGCAGTAGGGAGCCTGTTTTTCTGTATACAAACATAAACAATTTGGCCACCCCTGAAAGAATGGTCTGACAGTTCATCTGACTTGATTCTCACAATGTTTTTAAGACCAAACATGAACTTATTTAATGGAAAATGAAAACAGCCCACAAACGGGAAATAGCCAACCCTGAGCTAATAATTAACAACTGTGGTAGGAATTCGATAGTTGAAGTTGAGTTGGGTTATTGATATTCCATGCACCAAGCATCTAAACTTCTCATGAGAGCTTTACTCCATAGCGGAAGAGATGAGATAGCATCTTCTAGTTCATTATCAGTTAGCATCAGTTAGCATAGGGCAGTTTTTCAGTTAGCTGGCTAATACTTTCACCAACATTTTAACAGCCTTTTAACACCCCGAAAAGAATCAGAAATCCCTCTCTAGAATGTGGACCAGCTGTGCCAGATTTCTGATCATTAATATTGTCCTGTGTAGCCTATACAATTCTCCACAGGAGGCTAGTGATGGCTGCATTATTCTCAAAAACTACAGGCCCATGGCCGTAGCCTGCAGACTATCAGATAAATGTGCCACTCTGAGAGTAGGGAATAAACTGGCTGTGTCCAGTAAAATACTTTGTTGGGGTTTGTACAGATAATATGAGCTCAAACAAAGACCCTTTTTAATCTCATACTGAATGTCTCCTAGGCTTCACCAATCTGCTGAACTCTCCAAGTTTGGAATGTTTGATGTTTACCCATTAAGGCTCGTATCTACAAAGACGACATCTGCCAGCAGCAGGGGCTGCAAAGAATCTTCTTGATGGATACTAGCTTCTTGCCGTAGGTTTTCCTGAGATGCCTGCGGGCGTCCCCGAACATATATTTTGTGTGTTACTGGAAAACTTTGGCATTGTTTATTTATTGATGTTGTTTGTTTATGTAAGATTTTAGTTGAACTGGCCAGTGTCTAGCAGTTTATGAAAATGAGTCTTGGTCTCTAGTCCAGTGAAGTCACAACTCCTTCACTCTGAGTTTCTGTCTTATTATGTCTTGTTGTTATGCCTGGTGGATGCTGGTCTTTGGACTGCATATACTATAGGTTAGCATTTGTCTTTAGAGTTCTGTCTCAAGCTGAAAATAAACTGCCTACATTAGGGAATATGTTTTAAAGGGTTATGGAGCTGATGTTTTGACATGTACTGCATGTACTCATTTCAACCTATCAACCAAAAGTGTCACTGTTATTTGTTGATCGTGTAGCTTTGAGATGGAGAGAACACCAATGTTTAGGCATACCAGTTGGCTGCATTTTGAATAGGACTAGTAAATTCTCCTCTATACTGTGCATATCCCCTTACCTCTCCTTCATTAAGACATTGAGACAGAGAGATGTCAAAGAGGAGTATATTGCGCTGCGATGGACACCTACAACAGGAGGAGATGAAAGCGGGTCAGATGAAAGGCGGGCAGACTGAAGAAGTGAAGGAAGAGGAGGAGGGGGGGAAGGCAAAATGAAAAAGTGCAGAATGTGAAATTAAAAACAACAAACAGGGGAGGTGAGAACGGAGGTGGAGAAGTAGAGAGGACATGAGGAGAGGAGAACTGGACAGGAGGAAGCTGACAAGCAGCAGAAGTAATATCACTGGGGAGAGATGGAGAAGAGAGGAGGGAGTTGAAATGACTTGGCCAGCTGTGAAGAAGACCCCCTGGGTTGTCTCCAATACAACTGATGTACCCAAAAGCATGCAGCATGATCACATACTTGAGAATGTGTTGTTTGTCTGAAATATCAAGTATTTGTGGGAGACAGGGAGGGGTGGATGGTTTATTATTAATAATAATAATAATAATAATAATAATACATTTGTTTTTGGACGCCTTTCTTCTTCTTTCTATCTTGATAATCTGATGCTTTGTTCGACATACACAAGCTTGAGTGAGATCTCTGCTGGGTCAGGTCGGTCTTTATTTCTCAAATATGTCACCAGGTTGGGATCTAGTCGGGTTTGAGATGTATTTACTAATTAATATGCACATATATAGAATTTGCAGTGTTTAGTAGCCTACTAAACATATTCAGTCGTGTCTTCAGTCAGATCTGTTTCAGCCGGTGTTGAAATGCGAAAATGGAGGGTGAATACATTGATTTATTTGTTCCAAGCCGTTTCATAAATAAATAACACTGAAAAAGTTAGAATGTGCTATATCCTACAACAATATATGATTTAGGCTAGACATGTTTTATGACAGCTGTATCACTGTGCTTTTATTATAGCTTATATGAAAACTATAGCGTGTTTGTCTCGTTGCTCCTAGCTTAACATCGTAGCAAAAAACATTTGTCTTTTTATCACTAGCAAGCGGTTCAATATAAGTCTACCATTTATTAATTCAATCGTGAAATGAAGTTGAGCACTAAATGAGTCAGCACTATCTGGAGGTGAGATGTCTGCACCATCCATGCATTTTTGGCTTGTCGTTGGTCCTTTTCTTAGTATCACCTCAATCAAGCTTCTACGCGAGCTGAGGCGATACCAAAATGTCATGTGAAAACAATGCAGACTCTCAGATAAATGTGTCACTCAGTATGGAATAGACTGGCTGTGACCATTAAAATACTTTGTTGGGTTTGAATTGATAAAATTAGCTGAAAGACCCTTTTTACTCACACTCTGATGTTCCCGTGGCTTCACCAGCCTGCTGAGCTCTCCACGTTTAGAATCGTCGACGTTTACCCATTAAGGCTTGTATCTACCAAGACTCTACTCACCTCACCTTTCTTGGTTTATCATTGGGCAAAGGTTAGCACAGTATAGCCTACCTGGTACCTGGTCCTTTCTTTAGTATCACCTCAGTCGAGTTTCCAAGCGAGCTGAGGCGATAACAAAATGTGACTTGAATAGTCACTGCGTCCATTGCACGGCACAGACATACAAGGCAGACAAGTTAATAAAGTGGCAGCATGCATAACCAAGCCAAATCAATTGAGGCGGATGTTGTTCTCTGTTGTCAATGGCATGATCAATGTTATTGATCGCGAGAGCTGGCCAGAGCAATCTGTGTAATTTGAAGGTCGATCAAGAGGCCTCTGTAACTGTAGCCTCATACGGCTACCAAAGTTCACATGGCTACAATCTAACAGTGAAAAAAACATGTACAAAATCGCAACGGCAGGAGTGGTTTGAAAAGTGATGTTGCTATGACGATCAGCTAGATTGAGGGAGTACTATTTTCAGTGTAAAAGGCGAGTAGTCAAGTCGGTACTACTGTATGCGTTGGAAAAGCTCCCAAACCGAGTATAGTTGAGCCAAGGTGGAGCTGTTACTGTACCGTGTATTCTGTGTTGGGGTCGAAGTCTATGGGGTCGAAGCCTGTGGGGTTAGTTTGTTAGTTACACACATTTAGGACCTGCTACAGTCCTGCAGCCTGCCCTGTTACTTAGGGGTGGTGGAAGGCTTGTGGTTGGTGGATAGGTGGGAAGGTTAGTCCAGGAAAAAGGGGTTATCAGGAGTGAGGCTTATCCCCACAGTCTTGCACCTGCAAGACTAACAGCTATGGTTGAAGATTAGCCGATTATTACATTTTGTTTGCCTCGGTTACTGCAGCCTAACCAGTTTTACGGTTAATATACCTGTTGCCGAAGGCCCATCATTGCAAAGTTGGTGTCGTTTCTACACTTTGCGATGGGTCGCTACATTTCAAATGTTGCACTGTACCTACATGTAGAGTATGTGGTTGTACCCAGGTACTGTATGTTGTTGTTCCTAGATACTTTGTCGTAATGGCTGCTAGGTCTACAAGCCAAGTCAACAAGAAGCAGTATAGGGATATGCTAAATTAAAGCTAAATAAACTGAAAACATTATGATAATATTAACAGATGGTGTGACAGACAGACAAAAAGATAAGAGAGCTTTGCTTTCCAGATATTTCAAGCTAATATTTGCCTTCCAAAATGTGGTCTCCTGTATCAAGATTTAATTCTGTGGGTCTCTCTCTCTATCCCTCTCCCCTCATAAGTGTGTTTTGATCATGTCCGTGTCACATTGTGTCTTTCATGTTGTGTAGATCATGTTTCAGCTTTCTCCTCAGATGTAAGGCTTTAGAGGTATGAATGTAAGATAAGAAGTTGTAAGATAAGACATAATAACACTATATTGTGTAGAGGAGCCCTACGTCCCAAGCAAACATACTTACATGTAAAAACACATTAGAGCTGGAACAGTAATGCTGTATAAATAGAAATGGAAGATGATTTTAAAACAAGTTATAGGCTATGCTATGAATACAATATTGATATACAGTACATATACAACCATATTGTAACATGTATTTTTCTTGCTCCTTGCTTGTCTCCTATAGGAGGGGCATATATTCAAGTCTTATAACTATCTGTTTGTCCCTCCCTTTGTACCCCCTCTCTCTCTCTCTCTGACTGGATATCAATTATTCAGCATGGGATCAGGTGGCCTACTTAGCCCTGATTTACACACACACACACACACACACACACACAATCTGTCCCAGCACTGGCCCAAGTGTGCCATTTTCCATCCCTTCATAAACTTGTGAAGTTGTTGGTGACACCATGCACCAAGCTGCAGCATACGGAGAAAGGTGCTGTCAAAGCAACATATTAACATCAGGTTGAGAAAATTATCTGCTGAAAAGTAAGTATTTAAATCTTGCTCAATCTGGCCAGCTGTGAGGGTGATCTCTCCCTTCTTTGGTCCCTCTCTTTATTTCCCGTCCTTTTCTTTTCATCTCCAGACCACCTCACTATTAACCTTTTTAATACATTTATAAATTAAACTGAAGCTCAGTTTAGTTTTTCCATGAGAATTAGTCTGGAAAACCTCGGATTTTGAATGTGTCCGAGTAGCAACTGAACTTTCCAATCCGCGTCATGTTTATAGCTATACGGGCGTGGTTTAGGTGTGCCGACTATGGTGCTGACAGCGAAAACAACCAGATGGTTCATCCAATCAACTGCCAAGTATTAGTGTAAGTATTTTTGAAAGTACAGCCATTCACAAACATGTACGGCTCCCCAGATGGACTTGTGACAACAATTCCTCTGGCATGTCAGTTTACCTCACTATGGCTCTTTTCACACATTCTTCCTGGTAAATTACATGCATGACCGTGATGTTCTCTATTCAGACATGCAGCTCCATCCAGGGACTGTTCATACTGTACATGTCGTGGTAATACTGGCATAGGACAATAACCTGGACATCCCAGCAGAGGGCGGTAGCAAATGCAACACTTTATGGAAGCTGCCAAGGAAAGTTTTCACTGAATTAATGAATTAATATGAATCAATATGAATGAATTAATAAATACATTCCAGCATTCTATTAATACAGCAATATTTTTCATGGGAAACAGAGATAGTTGTTGATACTATTTATTCATTGTCGAGGAAACCCAATAACCCAACTAAGTATGTTCAAGGCATATACAATATGTATTTTTAACTGTTGTATTTGTAACACTCCATAGTGAACACTTCTTGCGTCAGAATTAAGTGCTTGTCCCTGCATTGGTTCTGCTTTCATTCACATCTCAGCCATATAGGCATTTTCCCTGGAATGTTACTAGGTCGTGAGGTGGGAAATTGTGGGAGCGGCTAGGGAACCCTGTAAAATGCAGGATTATACGGCACGTATGAAAGGGTCTTATAATTCCAATATCTATCTGGATGTCTCAAACTCATTGGCAGACAACAAATCATTAATTTGCAGGTGGGTCCACAGATTAAAAGCATGTCGTGGGCTTGTTAATGAGCTTTACATGTGAACTTTACCAGACAACTGATTGTTGCCATCATTGTATATTTTAGCTCAAAAGTTATATTAAGTTTTTATTGTAAATGCTTGCTCATTAACAATACTTGGAATGCAAATAAATGGAGAAATAAAACCATTAAAATACATTTCAAATTGGACTTGAAGGACTATAGTCTCTGAGGGGCCATATGAGCATGTAAAGATATGTCTGGCCCCTAGACCAGGGAACATAGAGACCCCTGACTTCCAGGAAAATCCATGGCTTTATGCTCTCAAGCAGTCAATGCAAAGCCAATAGGAAGTCTGTGCCTGGTCATTTGCAAGAGGTGGCCAGTACATTAGCGTTTCACAGGTAATTCAATAGCAAAGAGTGTACTAGCACTTGTGATGTAGCCTCATAGCTTCAGTTAAATGTTGCCATGAAATCAGTCTGGAAAGCCTCAGAATCATTTTGGATGTGTCCGAGTAGCAACTGAACTTAACAATCAGGGACGTATTGATAGCTATATGGGCGTGGTTTAGCATTGCCGACAGTGAAAACGACCAAATGATTCAGCCAATCAATTTACATTGAGTATCTTTAACCATGTGTGAAACATTTTCTGCTTTAGTATTTCATAAAAATTATAGTCTGTTGGGTGGAATTGTGATATTTTTTGTGTAAATAGAACAATATCTGAGAAATGTCTAGCTTGATAACTTCAAAACAAATACCCTAAATGTTAACAGCCATGACAAAGCCATTCCTTCTCCAGTTATTTTAATACACCATGTTGTGTACCATGCACCTGTCAGCCTTCTGACACAGGCTATTTTTAGCTTTCAAAACAACACTTCTAATTTCGTCTGTTCCCTAAACCCAGATATTACATTTTCAGAAGCAACAGGGGAAATGGAAATCCAGCAAACGCTCAGCCAAACATTTATTAGAGTCGTCACAACACTAGCTGCTATTCCAACTCCAAGTCATTTTCTCTGTGTGTCTGTGTGTGTAGCTGCTTATAAAGCTTGCCAGCTGGCTGTCTACACCGGATACTTAAATCACATTTTGGGGTAAAGTAGGCTTCCCTGGGCTGGCCGTGAGACATTTGATTTATTTAGACTTTATTTTCACGTCAGAAAGAATAAGAATCTCTGGAGGTGCAGATGGAGGGATAAAGGAGGGGGAGAGAGAGAGATGATTTCATCCTCCTGGGGGCTGTAGGTGCAGCAGAGCAATGAGACAAAAATGCCAGAGGACTTGTGTGTGACCACCGAGCAGCAAACACAGACACATGCAGGAATGTGGGGCAAGGAACGCGTGGAACACGTGACTTCCAGTCTGTACCGGTATCAGTCCATTACGAACACTAGAGCTCGTCTACAATGAAAGATAGCAGACACACCCGTCAACTGCAGCTGATAAACAATGAACTACTACTTTACAATTGCAATAGGCAGACACATTCATCCAAACAGATTTACACTGATTCAAATTACTGTACAAGTAATACAGGTGTGAGGCGTCTTGCTCAAAGATGCTTATTGGTAGGTCAAATACAACCTTCTAATCGTCACCCAGGCCACAAGCATATCTTGCCCTGTGTTTCAAGGTCTTGAGAATTCGTAATCTTATTTTGGCATTAAAGTCATACTGTATACATCAAAATGTATATCAATATCCAAATATGAAACAGTGAACTACTTCAATCAAATATATATTGTTCTCTATATTTTTCTCTATATGTTCTATAGTGTGCAACTCTAGTTCTAAAAGATTATTTGTAGGTTGTCTTCAAAAACATTCTGGAAATATTACAGACATGACTATGGCGCTGAATATTGTGATGAGAAGGATCTTCATGGTTTAACTAACCCCGTTGATGCCGATTGAGGTGAATTTGCATGACACCGCTTCCAGTCAGTCTGCAGCCGAGATAGCATATGTATTCCCCCAATGCTGGTTTGTGCATGTTCAGTGCATATGTACCTTTGCATGCACTGGTTTCTTGAAGGAACTACATCCGGTTCAAGGAGGAAGAGTTTTTTTGGATATCTCACGTGCTATTGAAGCTGCAAATATGACAAAATTGTGCAAGTTGAGCTTATTGTTTCTACAACTAACATATTGGAATAAACCTCATAGGACTAATATTTGTATGTTATTTGACTATGGGCGACTATGCATCATACCTAAATGTATAGATTTTATGTGCTATATAAAAATGTACAATCTCAAATTAATTTAGCATCACCTTGAAAGCAAAAACACACAAAATAAATGTTTATATATAATTGTAAATCTATTGAGGCATAAAGCCCCATGATATTTTCAACATTGATATAGGAGCAAACAACTATTTTCTATGTAAAGATACCGTATAGGAGTGATTGTCCTGAGCAAACGCACGTTGTTACCTGGTTGTTACACATCACACGTTGTAATCTGAGCCTCTGTTCTTTACACATTCAAGCCAGCCATGCTTGAATGTGTGTGTGTGGGCCATGGAGCATTTGGTTTGGTATGAGATGCTGGTGTGCTTAGTGTGACATCTGGTGTCAGAAAGTGATATATATATATATATACTGTATATATACATATATATACATATATATACATATACATACAGTATATAACACATATCGGTCCCCCACCCCAAATAATTCAAAGCAACCAATAAATGACTGAGGGTAACTACAATACATGTGAAATATATGAATGAAGGTAAATCAATTTTTAGTGTACAGTACATTGCCCAGAGCTCAGCCAATTGCAGCATTCCAAATGCTGTCAAAAATGTTAATATCGGCAGAAAAGTTAGCGCTCGAGTGCTACGTTGCATTTTCCCTACATTCCTTTTCCAACGAATGTCGCATTTTGTGTTCGTCCTTCATCACTTCTTGTCAACTGCTTTAGTCAGAGGTCTGCCCGCACAACAAAAGCCCCTCGGTGCTTTATGGGGGCGAGGCTCGCTGTAAATCGTAGAGCTGCAGAGCCTGGGCTGGCAGGAAAGCCCCCTGTATTTGACGCCCCAGCTTAACGGTCCACCATCAAGGTCCCCTTCCCATCCCCTCCTCCCAGGCCCGACCCACCGATCCATCTCTGTCCCTTTTTCGCTCACTGTCCTTCTGTAAGCTCGGCCATTCATGACTCATAGCGGGGTTTTATGTCTTAAAAGGACAAGATGGGTCTTTCTCAGTCTCACCGTCCCCCCTTTCACCTCTGTCTGTCGATGGTTATCTCGCCCTCCAGCTTGCTTTATCTCCTTCCAGCATTTTGCCTCCTCCTCCTCCCGTGTCGCTCTTACACTTCTTTGGCAACTTTGTGTAAACTCTTTGTTTCTGACATATTTGTTTCTGCTGCCCTTTTCCATCACCCCCCCCCCACGCACGTCTGCAAGCGTCCTAGTCCCTCTCTTCTCCCCCAGCACCCTCTCTCTCTAAAGACTGTCCGTCAATTGTTCTTTTCTCACCCCACCGTCTTCTTGTCCTCATTTCTGCCAATGGTTCTCCTCCCTCCTTCCCTACTCTGTCTCCCCACTGTTTTCCATCTCCTCCACGCAATTCCAGCCAAAGGGAACATTCCGGCCCCAGCTAGGGTGACAGGGCCCTTGTGTTGGAAATGCCACTTCAACAAGAGAGACCATTGTTGAGGTTTCCAGTGGCCCTTCAGACCTGCTGAATTACAGACGGCAATAAAACCTAAGTGGGCAACACTGGGTTATGATTGATGCCCGATTACATTTCTGCAAAGGCGCTAGAAGGCAAGCAGCAGAGCGGATGATTCCCCTCCCCCCACCCTCCTGTTTTGGCTGTAATATTACTGTGTTGTGAAAGTAAAGAATGTGTGTCCCGTATCATGCATATGCATGTACACAGTGAAAGCATGGACATCAGCCATCTTTGAATATTGAGTTCCTTTGACCTTATTCGCTAACAGACCAAAGGCACGCAATAACAACTCTTGTAGCCTAGACGATGCTTTTCTAAACATCCGGTAAACCACTTACAGTATCTAAATGAAGTGTACTGTATACAGTAGGGTATGCTGCTTAATTCAACTGTAATATATAGCATAAATACCCTGGGTGTGTGTGTTTCTGTGTGTACATATACTGTACAGTATATTCTTGATTGATCACTGATGTAAACTGTGTCTAATTGGACTGGACATTTTTCAACATAGAAGCTCTTTTGTTTATAAAAGACTCAAAACCAAAAATGCATGTTTCCAGGTTTCCTTTTGCAAAAGTTAAGCATGTCAAAATATCCCACTGCCATCAAATATATTTACAGAGCTACCACTGGGTGACTATCTTTAGCTGGGATGTGATAGTAAATCTGAAGGGGTAAAGCAGCTTGAATTTATTCCAGAAAGGCAGCTGACAGCATTTGCCATCTTATTTATTTCATACTGTATCATTGACATGAGGGTGTTACACTATGTGTCCCTGAGATTTTCCCCTGTATGTGGTTTACAGTGCATTTTTACAATACATTTTTACCGCCGTGCTTTATCAAAGAGACAAGGGCTTTGAAGCAAATGGGTGGGAAGAGCATGAGGAACATAGGGAGGAAAAGGGTATAGGTGTGCTGGTGTTTTACTTGGGATTGAACAACAGACATGTGTTTTGATGTGTCCTTGTTAGGTAAGCCTTCTGTGTGTGTGTGTGCGCACGTTTGTCCATGTGATCGGACCAGGCAGCCTTCTAATTATATCTTGTATGTTTGCATACATTATACCTTGGGCGTAAATGTGGACACGATTGTGTGTGCGCCTGTGAGCACGTGAGTATGAGTGTGTGTCGGGAACGCTATAATGATCTCATTTCCAGCTGAAATATATGCAGGCTCAGTGCCACCACATAAACCCTCAAATAAACCTTATAAACCACACCAAATGGCCTGTGCTACTCTGAGAAGGAAGCACACAACACACATACACACAATTACATGCAGGTGCACACACAGGCAAGTGAAATAACCTGCATAACTGCATGCATTTAATCAACATAAGCACAGATATGAAACACACATACACACACACACACACACAGAGTTTACCTCACCCGTTTAGATCAACTGTGTGGTAAAGAGGACAGTGGTGACAGTTTCATAGGAATAGCAATAATCACAGCCGCTCTTAAAATTAAACAAGACAGTAATGGAAACAGCAGGCCAAACAGTGTCTGAATCAATACGTCATATTCTGCCGTATCTTAGTGGTTGTCAAAACTGGGGATTGGGCCACATTTATAGATTGTGTGAGAATTTAAAAATGTCAATTTTCTTTTATACTCATACATTTGAATATATTTGAATTGATTTTATAATCATATTGGCGTATATGTTTACAGTTTGTTTTTATGATTTTATATTTATGAAACAGCGTGATGAAAAGTAATTTATGTTGTAGTTTGCAATTACCTTTTTGCGGTGATTGTTCAAAATGTACATTAATATAGTGTTCTATAATTTGGTATTTCTGTTAATCTCCTTGTCCAGTTTGTTCTCAATCAATCTGGTCTATCATCATGTGTCACATTTATTTTACTGGCTTAACCCACACCTATGTGATTATTAGTTCAGTAAATAATTACGTCATTACAATAAGAGTAAAACTGAATTCCCACACTCCCCAACAATGCCGTTAATATTATATTATAAACAGGCCGCCATATGCTATAAAACATTAGGCCTATCAATGATAAAGAGGTCGTATGTTGGAAGGTCAGGAGCTGTTAATCGCTCCTTGCAACCCCCCGTACACTGCAATGCAAACGACGCTAGACAAGCCAAGTTTCAGCTCAACTTCTAATGACTCGTGAGCCTCAGAGATTGGGCCAAAAACGGACAAGAAAAAGAACAAGAAGTCGCACAGTGTATGCCCAGCTTTAGATCAATTTTGAAGCTCAACCAATCCATTGAGATGGGGCTAAATACACGAGAGGCTTATGCACCAGAGATATTTTTCTTAGCTTAAGTATATTGCTTGATTATTGTCTTCCTGGCTGTTCCCCAGTCAGAAATGTGTATTAGGAGGGAATAAACCTGAGGGAAGTACGTGTAAAACGCAAAGGGTCTCAAGTGTCCTATTTCAACTATTCCACAACAGAGTGGAAGTTGGAAGTCTCGTCAAATGTCTCTCTTTTTCCAATGTCCCCTTCTTTCAGCACATCCCCATATTCTTAGCTCTCCCAGGCCACCGTTCTTTCCCTCTCTCCTCCATGTGATTCATGGCATCTAGCGTGGGGACGGAAGTGGCAGAAAATATATTGTTAAATCTAATTTGTTTTGGGGCGTTCTGATGTGCGAGGGTGAGCCGAGGGGTGAGATAGCAGTTTAAACCACTTAGATTCACAGTAGGTGGAATTCACAGTAGGGTGGTGTGGGAGGAGGGGTGGGTGTCTATCATCCCCAATGCAGCTCCTAAATAACCCCCACAGAGTTGGGGCACTGCCTCCCGGGTAAGCAATTTTAGAGTCTCTCTCTCACACACACACACACACACACACACACACACACACACAAACACACACACACATACACATGTATACACACTTCCCTTTTACAGAAATCTGTGGGTACTTGGTTGGAACAGTAGTAGTAGAGTTACAACTACAGTAGAATAGTAGAACTCTGGTGTTCATGGCTGTCTCATTGAAGGGTTACCCCTAACCCTAGATTGGTTTAAAGGATCCTACTCTATTGAGACTGCTCTTCTCATGGTGTCAGAAGCCCTTCGTACTGCTATAGCTTGTATTCTCTCTTCAGAGAAATGCATTAGCCCACTGTGCACTCTCCTCTTTTAGCTTTATCTGTAAGATCTCTCATATCTAGTTATCTAGAAATGACATTGGTCCAAACCCTGCCCACTCAACACTGGTGGTCCACAATGACCTATGTTGAGACACATACTCTTCTCCTTGCACACCAGATCACATTATGTGGATTCTCATATCATGGCAACGCATAAAACACCCAACTCTATCTCTCTTTCTGTCCATCTGGCACACAGTTGGACACTCTCAAACATCTAGTATCTGTGTTTCGATGTCTTCAGATCACAGCACCTCAAATTCATCCTTGAAAGATCAGAGCTACTCTACCTCCCGATGAAGGACTGCCCTAAAGTGGCCCTGTCCATCAACATTGAGAACATCTTTCCAAATGAAGAATCTCTGATTCATCCTGGACAACCAACCGCCCGATTCAAGGCAATGGCGCCTACAAGTCTATAAAAATTAACACCCCTCGCTCCAATTAGCAAATTGAGAATTATGTTGTTAAAAATGGTGTTTGGCCAATTCAACATAGAACTTTGATGTCTAACTCATTGAGTAACAGTTTTATTACGGTACTTAAATAAACCTAGGAGTTTTCTCTAACCTCATCATGAGAATTAAGCAGTATTCCACTGTATCTGAATGTATTACATATTACTCAATTCACATCAAAGTGACCCCAGATGGAGTATTCTCATGAGTACACATCAAAGTTTAGTAGTAATTAAACCCTCTAAAGGGAAATGGTTTCCATTTCCACTGTTGGAAGTAGGTTTTAAGCACTGTAAAGATTTGCTGGGCTATGATGAAAACAACACTTCACGCTCGGGTTTTATGTGTGTGTGTGGATGCGGATGCTTTTGGTAAGATAGAGAGTGTTTGTGTGTGTGTGTGTGTGTGAGTGTGTATGTGTGCGTGCATGCGTTTGTTGAATTAATTACAATGAATAAGAATGTACATTATGTTGGTTTGTGTGTACGTGCAAACTTGTACTGTAGATCTGAACACAGGCATGCGTGTGCGTGTGCGTGTGTGTGTGTGTGTATGTGTATGTGTGTTAACCTCTGGCAAGGCTTGCGCATCCATACTGGCATCATTAGCAGAGTTCACAGCCTTTTGTTTTCTGACAAAAAACTTGTCTTTCTGAAGTTCTGGTTAGTTTGATCTTAGGCAAGCAGGTCAATTCAATTAGTGTTCTTACAGTGATTGATTCATCCATCCATCCATCCATCCATCTTCTCCTGCTTATCCGGAGTCGGGTCGCGGGGGCAGCAGCTTCAGCAAGGGACCCCAAAC
>JAOEGT010039680.1:0-23138 GCA_025447795.1 Speoplatyrhinus poulsoni | reverse complement strand
CGGGACGAGGAACAGGTGTGGGAGGCCCTGATTGCCACCTGTCGCAGATCGGTAGTCAGTACTCCGGGGACGGCGCGCGAGAGCGCGCCCGACTGGAGGGCGCGCCCCGCCGCGGGACGCCGGCGTGACATAAAAACACAATCTAGTTGGTTGTAATGTGCAAATTAGATAGTTGTGTATGCCTATGTAGTTGTGTTGTCGGCATTGGCTCTAATTAATTGTCGCCTCACACCATCCTGTCCTGCAACAGGATGGTGTCGGTTGAGAAGGTTCCAGAGCATTGCCGTTCTGAAGCAAGTATGGACTTTGTCAGTTGGAGGCTCTGGTGAAACAACATCCTCCTTTAGTGGCCGGTAGGACTTTATGTGCCTGTTAAGGAAACAAATGTCCAGATGAGTTTCCTTCCTTTTTTTAGCTAGCTTGTATATCTAATACAATACATTCCCAACACCATGCCTATTGAGCCAGGAGAGGACGAACCAGAGCCTGAACAAGAAAATGCTAAATTATACAGACTAAGAAGATTGTGCGGCATTACTACCACATTTGGGTTTACAGCATGAAGTGGTGTTGTACTGGCCAGTATACAGTACATGTGACAGATGTGTTGCATACCCATGCTGACATTGACTTTGGCACTGGTAACAGCAAGGCTGACCTCATTCCCCATGGACACACTGATGCAGTAGACACCAGAGTTGTTGAAGAAGTGACGCAGCACCAGTTGGCACTTTGCGGAGGGCTCTACCATGTTGCACTCTGTGTGGATGGGCCTCAAGCATGTGGCATCAAGAATCATGCTGCACACTTCTTTTGGAAGGCTGGAGGGAAAACGCACAACAATGCTGTGTCTCAAATAGCTTACAAATTATTTTCCATACATAGTAGAATGAGTCTTACAGGTGAAGTCAGCCATGCTGGAGAAACATTGTTGATATTTGATCTCAGATATGAGATGATGTGATATCAGAATATCACAAAAGAAACACCTCTTCCTCCAATGCCATAGTGTGCTCCCTCAGAACTTCCGCCTCCCAAATTCGACACACATTGCCAAGCTAAAGTATTATTGTGTGGTGAGGTCTGCACCGCCATGTTTGTGTTGTCATTTACATAGTGAGTGCTGTGTAGAAACGACAGATGATTTTCCAGCACGTACAACAGACAGCTTGTGAACCTCGCGATGAGATATTTATTACATTTGACAAAAAGCACATTAGCTCATATGGCCAACCCCACCTTTAAGGGCTCAGTGTTTGGAAGCGCTCACCTTCCCTGACACGTAACTGTGAGATCCAAAACATGGTTATCAACACCAGATGTCGTTATGATGACGTTGTCCATATGCACAATTTATACTCTCTTGATGCCCTCTAAAACAAAAATGCGTTATTAAAGTGATTTCGACAGACAGTGTCGTCATCATCTGGACACCATGTATGCTACTGATGTATATGTAGTGAATAATAAATACAACAGACCGATCACTTCTATGCCGGCACAGAAGGAGCCATAACGATAGATGACACATCTGTCATTGGGTTTGTCATCTTCATCCAGAGCCATTACCACTGAAGCCTGCCCAGTCCGCATCACCCTGCTCCGCACACCTTGTGGGAAGGACACGGACATTACTGGCACACCCCGAAGCACGGCACCACCACTCAAGACACCTGGAGCGCTTTAAAGCACCCTGATTTACACGCAGCTCATTGGCACTGTGCACACAAGTGGACCCATTAGATAGCGATGGATCCACCCTGTAGGTGGGTCGGCTTGGAAACCTACCAGCACCCTCAGTGACAGCCTTGGGTGCCAAAGTGGCTCCTGTGGCTGGGTGAGCGGCCAGAGCAGATGGCATGTGAAGGGCGACAGGTGAGACAGTGGTGGAGGCATTGTTGTCCTCTGTATCAGACAGACCCGCAGTCACACCTATAGCAGCTGCCTGGGTGGATACCACCAGTGGGACCACAGCTGGAGCCTTTACTGCATAATAGAATCAACAAGGTCATACAAGTACAATCATATAAACTACAGCTTGTATTGTACACTACAGTATGTATATGTATGTATAATACATGTAACAGTATATTGCATGTATTAAAGGTGTAACCCCTATCTGCTCCTTAATGCTCCTCACTATGCAATCAATTCTAACTGGATATTTTAATTAGCATTATCTTGACCACTGAATCCAGACGTGGATGTTATCTAACAACAGTCACTATTTGATGACTGGTTATATGTATGGAGTCCTTGTATACCTGTGCTGCCCAGATCCACAGGTGGGCCTGGGGTCTTTGTGGGGTCATATGGGGGGTCACAAGCCTTATCAGGGATGACAGCCTGGATGACTACGTGGGGCTTGAAGGACCCAGTCTTAATGTAAGTGTGGGTGACGGTCAACTCTCTGGAGATGAGGGCTGCGCTCTCGTCTCCAAAGTCCCAGTTGTAGGTGATGTCGGCGTTGCTAAGGTAACCGCTGGGGTCATGGAGAGTGATGGTGAAAGCAATGGCCCAATTCTGAATGAAGTGCAAGTCCCCAGCCACAATGTCATTGACTTGGTCCAGGGAGACGGCAAAGGGGATTTGATCTGAGGACACAGGACACAAACAGGACTTCTCCTTGTAGCTATAGTAGCCTGCTAAGGTAAAATAAAACCATCCTGATTCATCCCCTGTCATTTACTTACTTTTGCATTTCAACGCAAAACAAGCTAAATCTGAATTGTCTTATCAGGCTACTGGAATTATAATAAATAATATAATAAATAGGTATATGCATAATACTAATAATAATGATACTATTAATAATAATAATAATAATAATAATAATAATAATAATAATAATACATTTATATAATTGTTGTATTCATTGTAATATTTGATGCTTTATGTACATTTCTGTTATATGCAACATAATGGTCGGATCACCTCACCAGTGATGGAGAACTGTGTGGAGCCATATCCCAACGGAATGAACTTATCTTTGCTACGGTAGTGGTAGATGACTACGTCCATGGTATAGGAGCCCAGGGGCACCTGATCGGTAGCAATGGTCAGAGTGGAGCAGGGACCATCTGACACCTGCCAGTACTGACCTTGGAAATTATTGTTACTGGGATTAGTGGAGATTTTGATAAATACAGGTCACGTACACCCATATCCTCTCATTAAGTACAAGTGGTGTATGGATGTAAAAACGATAGTGATTTTGTATGTTTATGTTAAAGTTTATAGTCTCTTCCAGCTTGATATAAAAAGATAACCTGTAAAAGCTCACACCACGACCACTCTAACCCTGTAGATCAGCTTCAAAACCCAGAGCTTTTATATGTGTACCCTGCTACGCTCTGTTTCCTTTCAACATGATTTGCTCTGACAAGAAGGGCCTTAGATCATATGACCCTAAGACGCTTATAGGCAATTCAGGGTCACACTTCATGTCATGCATGTGACGAGGGTGCTGCCTGCACCCTTACCCCATGTTTTCCAGACAAACACATAGGCCGGCTTCCTGTCCGTCTTGAATGCTGTTCCATCAGGGAAAACCCCTTCCCACTCGGTGTTCTGGACTGGCTACACAGGCTCATTTCCAAGGTACTTGGTACCTGAGGTGGATGGAACAAGCATTCATGGCTATTTGTTATGGAATCAGATGCTGTCAAGCAAGCATTAGTACTGTTTCATAACATACTGAAAACTAAAGGACCAGTGTTGTTAACTGGCCTGTACTGAAACCTGGATCCTAAGGAGCCAGCAGTTGCGGGGAATCTAAGAGAACCAGTCAAATAGGCACTATGGAAATGGAGATTATATACTGTATTGCATACAGTATAAGAAACATGCAGACTTGTGATTTTAATACTGGATGTGTCAAATCCATGCCACAGTTAAGCAAAATCCATAATCACATAAATATATTTAATTACAGCTTGTATACCTATTATAGATTTATAATCACGAACAGTGTGCATACCGTTTATGATGCCGTCCTCAGCCCAAACAACCTCTCCGCTGGGTTGCACAATTTGATTGTGTGGGAACACTAGGTCAATGTTGAAGGTTATCTTGGCTCCAGTCAGAGTAGGTGAATCATTCCCCACATTGAAAGTTACTCTCCCACCTGCGTGGCAGTGTGTAGAATGTGATTCAGTTAATTCATTTCATAGTTAAAACGTTTTAACCAGATAACACTCACAATATGCATTCACAATGTTCATTTTTCTGACATGGATGCAACATTATCCTCACCTTTCCAAGAGTCTTGATAGCGTGGATCTCCTTCTTTCCAAGTTGGGTACATCTTAGTATTCCATGATGGATATCGTGGGAAGCTGTTTTTGGGCTCTGCAAAATAAGACTCAATATGTACTTGATATGTACTGTGGGAAATATAGTATGTTGCACCATCTATTTGTTATTCTGTCAAATGTCAAAAATCTCAAACTGAAATCATTATAATAATAATCGTCATAGAGATGGAGGTGCTTCTCATGATGGTCAGCTGAATGCAATTGTTCCGCAATGTCATAATTGAGATTTTTGACGTAGCGGAAAAACATGAATGACCTTCTGTATATATTTTTTAAATGGTATATACAGTAAAGAATGCTGAAAATAGTTTCCTTGAACACAATTCCATTTGATTTGTCCACATTTTCCATGTGAAATTAAATATGATACAATAAGGATAGTCACTCAAAAAAATAAAAAATAAAGTGTGGCTTAGACATATGCCATGTCTACATATTCTAAAATATAATATAACTGTGCTGGTGATTACATTATTAACATATGTTTATAGTTTGAAAATATAATAAAAACATATACTAAATCAAATGAGCTGTACTTACTTCCCTCAGCGCATGAGGCCAACAGCACTAGCAGCACAAGAGACAGCTGTATTGCCATCGGGCCTGCTGTTCAACAACACAACAGATCTACTTGGCTTTATACCCTCTGGTGGAAATGTCTGAGCTCACACACAAATAAGATACAAGCCCCTCCTCTAATATGAAACCCTATAATCACTGTTGCATAGGGTCACATGCAATGTATACAGTAACTAGTCCAATGTAGAAAGGTATATGATATGGGTCAATAGAGAAAAGTAAAGCAAGCTTCGTCACAAAAGAGATACCATATATGGCCTTAGTTTATATGATTACTGTAATGTTTTTATATACAATTTGTAATAGTTGCATTTCTACATTCATTATCTGCACCTCAAATGAATAGAACTGCCCAATGTTTAATGTCCAATACACAGAATGTTTTATTATATATTTGGATAAAGTAAAAGTTATTAAATGTATGACCGTAAAGGTGTTGAAAGATTTGGTGTTCTGTGTTCACAAATGTTATATAAACATGCTGTTCTAATCAGCCTTCTAAATCTCCAAAACCACCTGACTATTTTGGAATGGCTCACTAAGCAGTTTTATTTTGTGTGGATTTACAATAGGCTACAATATTTGTGGTGATACTTTGCATCGACATGATTAAATAAAACAAAAACTCTTAAATATTAGTGGGTTGGTAGTGTAGTATAATATAAAATATTAACTAATGCAAAGTCAGTACTGTATTTTTCAATGTGAGAGTCTACTGTATTAATTTGTGAATATGGCTCAGAAACATAATCTGTACATAATTCCAGTTGAGGAAGTCTGATTCCCCATGTTGGAAGGAATGCATTCTTGAGGATTCTGAAGCACTTGTGACTCCCTAAATTCATCCGGCTTTATATCCACAGAACTATAAAGTCACTGTTGATGTTTTTTTTGTTTGTCTTTATTAAAACTGCCATGACACTGTTTGCTGTTGCAGCAATCACTATTAATTATTTTTTCCATGTGTTTGTTTCTTCAATAATGAAAGACTAATGGTGAACCCTGTAACTTAATTGCATGCACTTTAGGCTACGCAACTATTTAATATTAAAACAAAGAATATAGGATACAATTACAATCCTACTGCTGTGCTCCCTGATAAATGTCTACATATACTATAAACACTGGAGAAATTGTCAATTGTAGGCCCATGTTGAAGCTAGCAAACCGTGAAAAAGTATTTACTGAGTATTACCAAAGTTTATTGCAATAAATTATAAAAGTAACTTTAACAGGGAGCTCAGCCAAGCAGTCAAGGAAACAGAAAGGAAAAAGGGAAATGCAGAGGGTTCTGTTGGCCTTTTTGTCCAGCTGACTATAACTTAGTTACCAGTAACCAGTAAGCTATACACGTTGCCAAATTCAGCAATCAGTCTCAGTCTGCCAATTGTCCGTTCTGTGTGCGGCTGAAAATAAATCAGGAGTTTCAATATCCAACCAACTATTGCTCTAAGATCCATTTTCACTGAGATTAAAGTCTGGAAAAAGTTCGCTTTAGCTTTCTCACAGCCACCCTTAATGGTGGACCAATCAGCAACCAGCCTTTGTGGCTAAATAGTTGAAACTTGAAGTGTTCAAAATGGGGGTAGAGCTAGATAAAGTGATGCAAACAGGTTGCAATGCTCTGATTGGTTAAAGGCTGTACAATAGTTTTAAAAAATTTACCAAATATCTATAGATTTTTTGCTTTTAATTTATATACCATTTATGTTGATGTTTTTAATGTAAAGCACTTTGTGATTTTATATCTGAGAAAAGTGATATATAAATAAACATACTTAGTAGGATGCGCCAAATGGAGCTTGTACAGGCCTTGTTCACAGTGATTTTTTTTTGGTCTGGTTACAAGTTACACCAGGCTGCACCAAGTAAACTTCTCACAGAAAGTAGACTATTTTATAGTATTTTTAAACTACAAAATACAAAACACTAAAGTATGTTGATACAAATAATGAAGTCATGTTCAACAACCCTATCAAATACAAATGACAAAATACTATTTTGTATTTATATACTTTAAAATACACTTAGACCTATCAACACTGCCCATACCATATGCAGCTGGTTTTGGTTTATGACTTTTTCTTAAAGCAGAGTATGGCTTAGTATGGCTTAGACTGTCATTCTTACTGGTCTCTATTGAAAAGGAAATTCTTCGCAAACTCATTCAACAAGGAGGAATTATTCAGATGATGTAACAAATTCGTTCAATACGTTTCCCAACAGATGGCGCTGTGGATTTCCAAGTCGTGAAGGAACGCTTAAAGACGTAGAAGAAGTTGCTCCATTTTGATTGGGGGAAGTTATAGGGAAGTGGTTCCATCAACAAAGAAAGATGGCTGAAGTAATAGAGCTCCAGAAATTGAAGGTTAGTAACGCTATTTAGATGTATTTCGACAACTGATGTGATATCACATTTAAATTTCATAGAGTTCGTAAATACAACTAGTATCTTTAGAGCATCATATCTTTAGCGCAAAGCATACGGTATTGTAAAGTGCGGTCATCTGCGGCACGGCTAACTTGTTAAGTAAGGCAAGGCATGTTCGCCTTGCTCATTCATTAGCGGACCAAATAGGTATTCGTTTTGTCACTATTGTTCATATCGAAATGTGTAGGTAATTAATAACTCTATAATTCATTTAAGAATGGTCACAAAACATGTTTTACTAGATGGGCAAGCAAACTATTCCCCTATGCTCTTCTTAGGAGTTCGTTGTCGTTTTCTTCTACATGAATGTCACGTGACCAACGTGTCGTACTGTAAAATAGGCCTATTATTACATAATGATTTTATCATACTTTTTACCTACGGTGAATTTCTTATTTTAGCTTGCTGAGCTGAGGCAGGAATGCGAGGCAAGGGGCCTTGACATCAAAGGAAATAAAGCAGATCTCATTGCACGCCTGCAGACTTACCTGGAGCAACATGGTGGTGAGGAAATATGCTTAATATTTTCTCCCTAGTATGTCAATTTCACTTTGCATATTGAATACCTTTTTTATTAAAACCTAACATCTTGCATGTATTTATATGTAATTGATTGGTTTATCTCAATAACAGAGGAAGACTTGGATGTCAATGTTGATGATGATGTTTTGGCTGAAGATACAGAGGTAAATGTCTCTTGGAGATTAAAGTAAAATGTATGTTATGGAACAAGACTTGAAGATGTTTGCTTTCTACTTAAAGGAGTTTGCTAAAGTTGAGAGCACTGCAACTTTGAAAGACAACAACGATAATCCGCCATCTCCTGAATGTGAGCTGTGAGTTTCTCCTGCATTATTAAATCATCATACCTTAAGCGTTTCTGTTCTGTATGAGATGGATGATATTATCTTGTACAGAAATTTCACTTCTTTTTTTTATACCCTAGGCCTGCTGACAAGAAGGTAGTTAAAATTACTGCACCATCTTCAGCCAGTGAGGTATGTATTACATATTTGTATGCTAATAGTTTTCAAATGGATTTTAGGTTACATCAGAATAACAGAAGTATTAATACATATAGACAAACATTATAATAAGTATTATTTAACTTTAATTATTTTATCAGAGAATGCAGAAAAGAGCTGAGCGGTTTAATGTGCCTGCATCTGCTGAAAGCAAGAAGGCCATACGAGCTGCAAGGTTGGGTTTTTGGTTTTAATTGCTATTATTCGACATCTGTGCCGAAACACAATCAATTTCTGAGTGATGCTAATAATCTATATTGTGTATATGAATAAACCTTCCTCCTCTTTCCAGATTTGGCCTACCGGCTGACGCATCAAGTCCTTCTCCAGGTCAGATAATGTTTATTGACACCTAATATCAGTGTACTTATGTACCTTGCATATGAATGAATGTATGTTGCATTTTGTGTTACACCAAGAGGTCGTCTGCTGTGACTGATTTTTATATGCCAACTGAAAACATTTTCCTTATTTTGTCTTCAACCCCACAGGCCTTGTTGCGAATAGTAAAGCTAACGTAAGTATTCGGCCTTCTTCTGCCCTTAACCTTGTGATTGAAACTTGTAGTTCATATTTTTCTTTCTCTCTCAAACAATGAATGCTTCAAATTGACTTTGTGTTTCACAGGTGAATATTGATCAGCTGAAGAAGAGAGCAGAGAGATTTGGCATGAACGTTTCCTCCATCTCTCAAAAGGTTAATGGCATGGTCGCTCATTTGAAACGTATCCATTTTTGAAGAAGGGTGGAATGTGGTTTGGCATTAGCCCATCCAGGCATAGGCAAGAATACATCAAAATGTATTCCAAAATCAAATGCCAAATACCCTAATTGTGTACTACAAAATAACGCAGCCACACACGCAACGTATCAAGTTAAACTACTGTATTTTTGTATTATAAAAATACTTTCGCAATGGAGCATGAAATCAGCCCTTTACCTGCACTGACTCATGGTTACTGTAGTTAAACATAGCAATTCTGGAGAACGTTTGTTGATAATAATAATCAAAACAAAAACACCTCTGCCTTCAATGGGGTGCTCCCTCAGAAGCAGTGCCCCATACATCGTAAACGCATTGTGAAGGCTACAATATTGTTGTTAGGTCTGCACCGCTTTGATATTTACAGAGCTAGCACTGTAGAAACACTGGATTATTTTATAAACATGGAATGGGCAGATGGCAAACCGTAAGTCACACTTTTGTCAAATTGACTAAATATTATTAGCTTAAATAAAGTAACTTTGAGAGAGCTCAGCCAAGCAAACAAAAAGTGCTTCCAAGCCAGAATCCGTTTCTTTCAGTTTTGTTGTCCTTTTTGTCCCACTGACTATACCTTTTAGTGGACCATGTTTGAGAGCAAACAACAGCTTTCTTTGCTTAACAAATCGTACAGTGTAACCAAGTCAGGTAAGCGATTGTAAGCTAATACACATTTGGTCAAATTCAGCAAAGAGCTCCTCGCAGTCCGCCAATTGTCCATTCTGTGTGTGCTCTGAAAAGATATCTCATGTTTCCACATCCACCTGACTTATTACTAATTACTCTAAGACAATTTACAATAATACATGTATCATGAATGCTGTCGATCCCTGAGCCCACCCCTAAACCTTTGCTTTTTTATGGGTTATTAACTTGCATGTAAATGGGTTGTAATATTTTCCAGGTCGAAGAGGATGAAAAGCTGAAGAAAAGGAAGGAGAGGTTTGGAATCCTTACAAGTGCGTCTTCAGGCGGCTCAGGAGATGTTGAGGTATTCTTTCCACTGCCTTTTTGTTTTAAGTTATTTTAGGTTCGTTGGCCTGGGATAGGGCTGGACGATATGACCAACATTTATATCGGGATATATTTCTTAATTTTGGTTGATACAATATCACCTAAACTACGCCTGTCTGACTGACTAACCCACCTAACCTGGAGGAAGAAGAAAATATGCCCCATAATGTTGTAAATAGATTCTCATGTCAGTTTTGTATCTCCTGATATTTATATGCAATGTTTACTTCAACGGAGAAGCTGTTTAATAAGCCACATACCTTTTTAAACACACAGGGCGTCCAGGAGCTCTAAAATGTTAAAAGTACATAGCAAGAATGTTGATTCGTCTTTGGTAGCACATACCACTGTTATTGGGTGTATGATTAGATGTTAGATAAGTACAGAGTTTAGGCCATAGACCTTTCACCCTAGACTGTTCGCATATTGTAGAAATATGGATATTAATGTATTGTATTTATTTTTCTTCTCACAGGCAAAGAAATTGAAACGTGCTGAAAGATTTGGAAAAGTGTAAATAATAAATTAATGCATCAGTTTTTATTTCTAAAGCATTTTCATTCATGTACACTGATTTAATTTTGTCTTTTTTGTAACAGTTTGACCTAAAATAAATAGTTTTCAATTTTTGACATAATTTTTCTTGTTTGCTTTCATCTGAAGTTAATTGAATGTTGTGTAAGTTCTTAGCACAATTACATTTTGTTCCAGGGCATGTTTTTGTTAACCTGACATGCCAGAGTCCATCTGGGGAGCCGTACATTGAAACTGTTTGTGAATGGCTGTACTTAAAATACTTGGCAGTTAATTGGATTAACCATCTGGTTGTTTTCACTGTCGGCACCATGGTCGGCACACTTAAAACACGCCTGTATAGCTATGAACACGATGCTGATTGGAAAACCAGGACGGTATAGCTATAAGCATGACGCTGATTGGAAAGTTCAGTTGCTACTCGGACGCATTCAAAATGCATTCCAGTCTAATTCTCAGGGCGAAATTAAACTGAAGCTTGCGAGATCAGGATGGTCTTGCGAGGCTAGGTTTTTGTATTAATTGAAGCCAGCCATAACAAATGTTTGTAGTGCCACTGAAGGTCCTATAATTACATTAATATAGCCACTAACAACTAGGGTATTAAATTTATTTTAACTTTCATTTCAATATTCTAGGGAAGATGATGAGCCGGAACTTCTGGCTGCACTTCTGCCCTTGATTATCTTCTGTCTGCTGCCTGCCTAACATTAAACCTACTGCTGAAGCTATAGTTTGATATTTACAAGCTATACTTGGAATAAATCACATGGGGTAAAAAAAATAGGTTTTTATTTGTAATTGCTATGTTGCTATGTTCCTGTCTCCATGTGGAGACAGGAAAAAAAAAACGAATTACAAATTATTCCTGGCAACTTGCACATGTCAAAAGCACTTTTCATTCAAACAGACAACACAAACTCCTGACAGACGTGTGCTTTTTCGCAGATGATTTTGCAGAGCTATTTCATTCTAAATAGCTTATATTTAGCTTTTGTTGACCACATAATTGAACAACACACAAAACATAATTGTGTATTTATTGAAAGATTTCTGAAGGTGAAGTTTTCCATCGAGTCAGCCCTAGCTGAGCTTCCTTCAGGAGCATTTACTGCTCACTCTAGGACTCCAGAAGGAGACATTTGAGGAGCTGTAGTGGTCCTTCAATAGCTTTTAGCTCACTCTAGAACTTCAGAAGGACATATAGTGTGTCCGGAAAGTATTCACAGCGCTTCACTTTTTCTACATTTTATGTTATTTTGTTATTCCAAAATGGATTAAAATCTTTTTCCTCAAAAGACCATGAGAAACAAAATTATATGGTCTGATGAAACAAAGATTGAACTCTTTGGCCTGAATGCCAAACGCCATGTCTGGAGGAAACCAGCCACTGCTCATCCCCTGGCCAATACCATCCCTACAGTGAAGCATGGTGGTGGCAGCATCATGCTGTGTGGATGTTTTCAGTGACAGGAACTGGGATGCTAGTCGGGATCGAGGGGAAGATGGATTCATTCAGCAATGTACATCCTTGATCAAAACCTGCTCCAGAGCACTCTGGACCTCACACTGGGGAGAAGGTTAATCTTCCAACAGGACAACAACCCTAGGCACACAGCCAATATAACAAAGGAGTGGGTTCGGGACAACTCTGAATGTGCTTGAGTGGCCCAGCCAGAGCCCAGACTTGAACATCTCTGGAGAGATCTGAAAATGGCTGTGCACAGACGCTCCCCATCCAACCTGATGGAGCTTGAGAGATCCTGCAAAGAAGAATGGGAGAAACTGCTCAGCTTGGGTGTGCGAAGCTTGTAGCACCATACTCAAAAAGACTTGACGCTGTAATTGCTGCCAAAGGTGCTTCAACAATGTATTGACCAAAGGCTGTGAATACATGTATGTATGATACATTATTTTTATTTTTAATAAACAAACCATTTTCACTTTGTCGTCATGAGATATTGTGAGTAGAATTTTGAGGGGGGAAATCAATCTTGGAATAAGGCTTTAACATAAAATGTGGAAAAAGTGAAGCGCTGCAATACTTTCTGGATGTACTGTAATCGAAAGTTCAGTGATTTAACACCTCGCTGACCTGTTGCACTCGTTTCTGCAGAGTAATAAGGTAGGGACATTTTAAAACTTAAAAGTATTATGGCTTGGGCGTACACACAAAACACTATCTTTTGTGAATGTAGCATAATCAGACATCCATGAATCACTGTAAAATATCTAGGCTAGGCTACAGTATAAGATAAAGGCCTACTTTGGACGCTCATCCACCTGTGCACCTGTGGAGGGGATACGTGCATTTCCAGGCTGCTTTTGTAACTTAGACTGGTTTGACTTTCTTTCAGCTATGTTTTTGTGCAAATGTACAGCTATTTTTTTCACATAAATCATCCCTTTCCTTTTAGATGATGATTCATCATCATCATATTGATCAACTTAAAATTAAGATAAGTGTAAGATATCAAAACAAATTAAAAAATAATATAAGATAGTATATGAAATGTCTGTTAGTTAATTGCTTTAATATGGGTTGTTTCCAAGACAGCCTGGTTTCACTTTTATTAAAAACATACAATAATATTTTTTACACATAATTGTATTGTTCCTTTTAGTGGACAACCAGGATCACTTTAATCATCAACACTGATCAACATAAAACTAAGATAAGTAAAAAAGATTAGATGTTAAAAACTGATATGCTAATTTGAATATAGACTATACCTATTGACTGCATGTCTGCTTAATTACAATTGCATAATTACATTTAATTTAAGAGATGTAGTCATTTCATCCTGAGCAGAGAATGACATTACTCCTTATGTTTGGTAATCTCAGGTTTCATAGCTGGGGTGTGTAGGTGTGGAGCCAAGAAATAATTTTAAAATGCTGGTGCTTTTGTGTGACGCTGGCAGACATTATCAAATATAATTCATGTAATATGTTGATCTATAGAATGCAATGAAAGTTAAGTATATACAGTAGCAGATATCAACCCCGTCACAAGAACATGTGTTTTGTTGCAGAGTGGGTATAAATATCATATCCATTATTAATCTGCTCTAAATCCTGCTAGTTTAGTGCATTGAGTTTATTCACAGGAACTGGGGTTCTTGCACGTTTCAAAGATGCACGCACAATAGTCAGATATAATCGCCATAGTACATGTGCATTACAGTATACATCTGGTTTGTATATGCAAGAAAACCGCTAACAAAAATGTATTTACTCATGGAAGGTGTTCCCTCAACCATTTCCAAATACTTTATGTTTTGCATTTTCCTTGGTAAGTTTAGGGCAGGAAAGGTATAGATTATGACATATTGTTTTTATGACATGTGCCTCTTTTGTAGGTCAATACATTGTGCAGTCCTTTACGTTATGATAGGCTGACATCTATGGCCGGTCATGGAATTGCAGCAAAGTAATTCGTGATGTAAGTTCCTGTGACGCACACAATTTTTAAACTATCGTTGTCCTCAGTAATGGCGGCTTCGTTCCCCTCTCTTTCTGCAAGCAACAATAACAAATGGTACTTCACACGGTTACAAATCGAAAACAGCCCATCGAGACGTGCCGGACTTGACCCCGATAAGGAATTGTCTTACAGACAACAAGCAGCTCACCTGCTACAGGATATGGGACAACGACTCAATGTGTATCTTTTTCCGAGGGACGACTTGCGTCAAAGCTAGCTAGCTAGCTATAGCGCTCGTGGAGCCGGCTTTGCTAAATGCATAGCATACATTTTTTTAGCGCAGTGTTATTTGGCTAGCATTTTCTCTAGCTGTAATCATGTATTTGAAATGTAACGAACCAAATGATGAAAGGTTTTCATCAGTAGCCTACAATACGTTAGCACACGTACGGACGCGCGGCCCAGACAGTCGCCAGGAAGGCCTCTGCTCCCGTAGTACGGTATAGGGCGGGCCTCCAGGACGTTAGCATTAGCTTTCGTTTCCCTCGAACAAAAGCTAGTCATTGGATCACTTTCATGTCTCTAAAGACGTACGGGTACAAATGCTGTCAGTATATATTTGTCGTATGTATTACGATAACGAATAGCTGCCGATATATTCTTTTGTAAACCTATTACAGGTACTGTCTCCCTAACATAAAGGGTATTACGGTATTCTACTGCAGTTGAAGTGCGTGAGACAATATATCTGGCGTTTGTTTTGGATCTGGGTTGGTGATGAGATTAGGTGTATCATAGATACAGATGCGCATGGGCTTGTCAATTCCTTTATAAATACAGAAGGAGTGATGTTTCTTAGTTTGGATATTGATGAAACAAAATGTATTCACCATTAGTAAATTACGTATTTTTAAGTCGACAGGGTCTTGCATCATGACATTGTATGTCCTATACACACTATCGTCCTTAACCAGTATCTATCAGGTCTCAGCTTACCATAAACACTGCCATTGTATATATGCACAGATTTTATATGGTCCAGTCTTTCACCAGGTTTCACAGAAATGTAAGTATTCTAATGTTATCTGGTTTAATTTAGCCATAAAGATGTATTGAATCTGAATACAATTACCCTATATGTATTTACTAATGCCATAATTTTCTGTATTTATTCATCTCTTACAAGGTCATTGCTCCAGCCACCCTTTTCCTAGCAGCAAAAGTTGAGGAGCAGCCACGAAAGCTTGAGCATGTTATCAAGGTGACTCATGCATGCCTCAGTCCACAGGACCCCACACCCGATGTACGCAGTGATGTAAGTATAAACTTGTTAAATATATATCTTCTTTATCTTTTGTTGGAATGGTTGGTTTGCTATTTTAGTCTCTATTGTTAACATTAACATTTGTTTCATGAGAAATCACGTTAATTACATAATTTTCTTTTTGTAGCAGCACTGTCACGGACATGCGGAGTTCTCTGGCACCAATTCACCAATTCCTTTTTTCTTCCCAGAACAGATAATTAGCTAACTACACTGCAAACGTTGCGTGTTAGCTGTATGTTGATTTAAACATTACACGCTCCTTGGAGATTTGTGTTCCTCACTCTTATCTTCACTTTCATTTGGGTGTGTTTGCATATTGGAATGCTTGCTTGACTGAGGTGTATTATTTTGAGCTAGGACTGATAATGTGTGATCTGAGCAATCAGAACTTAAAGGTAAGTTTGGTTGAGAGGAAAACAAGAGGGAGGGTGCGCCTGAGAGAGCGAGCGAGCTAGAGAGCGAATGCCTCCCAGTGAGTAACCTGCTTGTCCTCTCAACCTCAGGCTTACCTGCAACAAGCCCAAGACCTGGTCATTCTTGAGAGCATTATTCTCCAGACCTTGGGTAAGTTGGGATGGAAGAATTGGTTCCCTTGTTTACCCCCCAAACTGAGATGTGCTTACAAAGACGACAATAAAACCTTTTATTCTTGTTCACAGATAATTTATACGTGGTCGGCAGCATCAGAATATCACACTCATGATATTGCAGTGCTATTCATGTTACCTTTGATTTTCACTCTTGTTACCTGTTAATTTTACAGAGGTGCCATTTAATTTATTTTTCCCCATTTTTTTTTTCCTGGTTATTTTAAAGCAATTTGTTTGTGTATTTTTAGCATTATCACTAATTTAATGAGTGCTACATTTAATAATACTAGTTTTTTATTTTTCTTTCAAATAGCTCCCAGGACAGTGAAGTTGGAGTGATGATTTTAAATGAGTTTAAGTTTGACATTGCAAAGTACATTTGTGCTTTTGTTTAACACGCGTTGCTGTCAAAAAGTTTGCAAATCCTTTGATACACTTCCATGTATACTTTTCACCTTTCACACTTTATCTAGGAGGTTATCTGAAGAGCTCACGCAGTGTATTCCACAGAATTTCACACGTTTGATTTGAGCTACACACAATATTTTTCTTGTTTTCAGGGACTATTTTACTGCTGAAATGGTAATGATTATTGCCATGAGATTCCGTTAAATGAGTGAACTTGCTCATGTTTTGCTAATAGATTGTCCTTCCTGTCCCTTTCTTTACAGCATTTGAAATCACCATTGACCACCCACACACGCATGTCGTCAAGTGTACTCAGCTTGTAAGAGGTGAGCGTTAACAGGCAGTCACTTGATTTCACTCCCATTGAATTGGAATGTGCCTTGCATATGCTTTTCCCAACATTGTTTCTTTGGGGGTCTTAATCATATTTCTGTTTTGTCTTTTTTGTTGTCCCAGCGAGTAAGGATTTGGCCCAAACATCATACTTCATGGCTACCAACAGGTATGTTAGCAGTCCTGCGGGAAACAATCGAATACATTTGCACTGCTGATTATTGCACACAAACCAACAAGAAGTCAGTATGTATATTTTACTCCCTGAAACTGAATACGTTTTTTTTCTCTTTTCCCTCTCCCTTTTTACTTTTGTGGCTTCCTGGGGTGCAACGTGCTTTGCAGTCTGCACTTGACCACATTCTGCTTGCAGTATAGTCCGCCGATTGTGGCCTGTGTGTGCATCCATCTGGCCTGCAAGTGGTCAAACTGGGAGATTCCTGTCTCCACAGACAGCAAGCACTGGTGGGAATATGTGGATCCAACAGTCACCCTTGAGCTACTAGATGGTTGGTTATTTATCCTTCAGAGATAAAGCCTGTACCTCATTATCACGCGCACACACACGGTCCATTATGGTAAATGCAAAGTGTAGTGTGCGTGGCATGCAGGCATACAATGGTCGTGGTCTTTTTGCAACATTAATGTTAAGACTTAAATTACAACTGTGGAGATACTTTTTTTTAGATGTCCTTAATGAGACTGAACAGTTGAGACTGCCAGCATTCTGAGCCTAGAGCGCAAGCACAGGAACATCAGATTCTTGTGGAGGCCTTTGTTTTGGTAGCAATATTCAAATTAAGCTGTTAAGTAAATATTGGTTGAACCAACTAAACCCTAACTAACCATAGACCACGATTGGTCAGAATTGTCCTTATTAAATATAATAAAAATTGTGTGGCATGCAGTAAAATGGTTGCATTAATAATTTCACGTGGTGTTACAACATTGAGAAGATGTTAAAATCCTATATATTTTTTATTTATTTAACTTGTTTTGTTTTTTTTTATAACTTCCTACAGAGCTCACACATGAGTTCTTGCAGATCTTGGAGAAAACCCCGAACCGGTTAAAACGAATTCGCAACTGGAAGGTAAACCATACCACTATGGCTCCCTCTGTTCCTCATTGTTGAGTCCAGCGTGCACGCCGACCCCTAACCAGCGACTGATGTGCACTGTGATTGTGTCCTCCTCTCCAGGCGGCCGGTCAGACGCCCAAGGGCAAGTCCAAAGTCCCCGAGGACGGCGACCAGACGGATGCCATGATGAGCATGATCTCCATGGCCTCCTCCGAAACCGCGCTGGCCGGCCTCATGAGCCTCTCGGCGCCCCCATCCTCCTCGTCTCCTTCCTCCACCAGCGACAAGGACCACGGTGCCTCGGGCAGCGCCCACCACTGGCACCCGGGCAGGAAGGGCGTCTCCGAACAGCAGGCGGTGGCACCGGCGCTGGCGAACAACGAGGTGCACGCGCCGGCCAAGGTGTCTCTGAGCGAGTACCGCGCCAAGAACGCCGACGTGCTGGCCGCCCAGAAGAGGAAGCTGGAGAACATGGAGGCCAGCGTCAAGCGGGACTACGCCAACGCCGCCCAGGCCCTCATCGGCCAGCAGCAGAGGAAGGAGCGGCAGCAGACCACCGCTGCCTCCGCTGAGCCCAGCAACCCCTCGCCCATCATCCTCAAGATCCCCCTGGAGAAGGAGAGGCACGACCGCAGCTCCCTGAAGATGCGCTTGCCGCTGAGCGGCGGCGGTGTCCGATGCCAGGAGCAGGACATCAAGGTTAGGATCCGGGTGCCAGAGAAGGCCCGGAGCAGCTCTGGGGAGGAGGGCAAGAGCAGGGACAAGCACCGCTCCAACCACCACCACCACCACCATCATCACCACCACTCTTCATCTGGTGGTGCCTCGCTCTCCTCTTCCAGCTCCTCCTCCTCCTCACACAAACACTCTTCTGCGGCCGGCGGCGGTGGCAAGAAGGTGACCAGTGACTCGTCCCGCATGAGCTCCTCATCCTCCGCCTCTCGCAAGAGGGCGCACGCCCAGGACCCCTCTGCCGGCCCCAACCCGCCCAACAAGGTGAACAAGTCTTCTAGAAACGCATACCAGCTCCCCCCCCTATCTTCCTCCTCCGGGCACGCGCTGGGCCACGGCCCGGACGGCCTGCCCGCCCTGGGCCTGCCCCACCACCCGGGTGGCTACGCACACTCTAAGGGGGACAAGACGGACACAAACGGCCATAACGCAGTGGGCGGCGGCCAGTCGAACGAGTACCAGGACACTTTTGAGATGCTGAACTCCCTGCTGAGTGCCCAGGGCGTGCAGCCCTCCCAGCCGCCTATGTTTGACTATAGATCGCAATATGGGGATTTCCGGTACGGTGGCGGCCCAAGGGGGGGTAACTCCAGACCGCCGCCCCTCCCTTCGGAACCACCTCCCACGTTGCCGCCATTGCCCAAATGAATACCTTATTCCCCGAGGTGTGTGACACGTACATTTGACATGCCGTCATAAACATCAGCATCGTTGCGTAAAAAATTTTGAACCCATGTTTTGTGGGCTTGTGTTGCGGGTTTCATCTTAACAGCAAAGAAATGTTCTCCTGACATAATTCAAATCTCTTTAACTATTTTATTATTGTTTTATCGGGCAATAATGACAGGCTTGAAAAATAGCAGAAAAAAAAATATTTATCAGAAGTGTAAAAAAATATTTTTGATGTTATTACTTTTCTATCTCAAGTCATATGAAATGTGATGATTGGACCTAGTTGATAGCCATCACTGTTAAAAGAAGTCAACGTCTTGAGTGTAGAGAAGATGCATCGGATAATTATTGTTTAGTCTTGCTAGCAATTGTCTTTTATAATGTTTTATAGTATACTATTTATTAATGGAATGGTATTTCAGGAGTGCTCTGTTTTTTTTTTTTGGGGGGGGTGTTATTAGAGGCCTCCCTTTCTTGTTTTCCTTTTTTGAACAGAGGGAAAGACTGTACAGGCTAGTTTAAAAAATGCATGTCTTATAAGTCGTGTATTTACATTTTTTTTTTATACCCTGTAAAACAGCCCCCTCTCCAGTCTTGTTTGTGTCTTTCTAATTATCTGCGTTATTTGCTAAACTGATGTACAAAGGTTGTATAATGTTTAAACAATATTTTTACATTTTGTAATGAAAGAATGCGAAGATTCATGTAAATGACAGACTTGTACTTCTGCTTTTAGATTCTGATTATTGCAGTCATTGTTTTAAATGGTTGTATTTACAATTATGTCAGTACTAACAATTACACTAATGGATATAGTTTACACCATGGGTGTATGTCTGATTAACACCTATCGTAGGGTTCGGCCGCACTCCAGGAACTATCAATGTTGAGTCTGACTACAGTGAACATACAACTAGATTCAGTGACAGTAGGGTGCATATCCTAGCAGCAAGTACCTTTTTAATAGCCAGGAAAAGACTATTATAATTATCCTGAGTTATACCCTTTTCCCAAAAAATGCTCTTCTCTCTAGAGTGGTGTCTTCCAGAGCTTGATGTTTGAGAGTTAATTGACTCATCATATAACCCATATACAGCTGTATAGTCAAAAGCTTTGGATTGGCTCACTAAGAGTGAACTGTTCTCAAACATGCCAACGTTATATTGTAGCAAATTTTAAAGTTATTAGTTTGTTTATCCTGACCTAACAAAACACACAGAAATGCTGTTCTACAAAGTATTTTCAATTATAAGATGTATTGGAGTAATGCAAGCTTTGAGACAGATTGTGCCATTTTATTTGTTGTTAATGGAGGTCGAGTTTATACACCCTGTGTGGGGGAGTGAACTTCTGAAGTATGTTGGTATTAATGCTAACTGAGTAAGATCTTTATCTTAACAAAAATTTAGTCAGCTTTGTCTTCACGCTACTTGGAGCAGTTTTAGTCCCAATATCCCCTGCCCCCTCCAGAGCTTCATACTCACTGAACATCCAACTGAAAATTAATTTGGTACAGGTTAACACTACATGGTCTTCCCATATATATTTTTTTCTTCTAGTGTGGTCCTCCTTTAATTTTAGGTTGTATTACTTCATATTCACTATAACTACAAAATTAATGAATGGATTTCCTGCTATACATTACATTATTAGCCAGTGAATAAATCCATTCAGCAATTAAACAGGTTTCAAATTATAATCCCTACACATTGTTGATTATGGTATTGGTCAGTGTTTTGTGTGAAATCCACAATGCATCATTTGAATGTGGAAATTAGCATACCTTGCTCCATGTATAAAATACAATACTGCCTAATTTTGGAAAAGGAAAAAAAGATTAAAAGTACTCTGGATTGTGAAAGAGGTGCTTTTAGGCATGAGCATATCTGTACAGTTAAATCATGTAAAGTTCTATATGTATTTGATTGTATGGTATTACTGCTCTATCTGCTGTGGATTGCTTTTTTTCTTTATCATAAATATTTGTTTTAGGGCTGACTCGTAATGCATTAAAAAAATTCACAGAGTAAACATTGTAATATATTTGTAAAGCTCTGCTCAGGCAGCAGTTTACAATATTTGCTCCACTGCTCCTTCAATTTATGGTTGTTACTGAAAAACAAAAATGCACTGAATCTTTCACAGTAAGATTGCCTAGTAAGCAAGGGGACAGGTGTTACATTTTTGACTATTAGGATAGATTTACATTATATAATTACTGTTGGAACATTTCTTCTGTTTCTATTTTAAGATATATATTTTTAATCTTCCATATTGCATATTGTTAAACTCTGAAAGAACAACATCAAGTTTTCTCGTTTGGAGTTTTTTTCAAAATAAACCTAAGAGTGAGAAAAATAGAAGGAAAATACTTGTGCAACCATCAATGCAAAATCACAACTATATGCTCAAATTTCACATTTTGTCACATTTTGATGTTAAGTGTTTGGGTGACACTCAGGTCTGAACTTTAATCATTTTGGGATCTTGTTTCAGTTAAAAAAAGGTTGTTTGTGAAAACTGTTCCTTTTATGTGATTGATATAATCCCATGTCAATAAAAACAAAAACAAATTTACTTAACGTGGTTATTTTGCATAAGAAATCATTGACAATAATATTTTATAAAGTGTTTAAACGCTAGACTTTCCACCAATGAAATCCCGAGGTGGGCGGGTTTACAGTGTAGCTGCTAGTGCTCGAGCAGTGGTTGGGGAATGCGGGAAAAACGTCGCAGTATGCTACAGGAGCTATGCTTAGTTGGTCGGCGAAAAAAAAGGTAAGGGTTTGTTTATTAAAACGACGCGTTCATCCTTCGTCTTTTGGTATCGATACATTTGATGAATGTTGGGGAATGGCATGATATCATTACCTGGTAGTTAAACACCCATTTTCTCGTTTTGTTTGTTAAGCGTTTGTGATAGCCAACATTGTCCATTGTTAATTCAAGATGGCGACAACACATCCACATAGCAAGCTGCTGTGACGCAGTGCAAAGAGGCGGGGATAAACTCGGTGTGGCGCCTGGTAAGGATGCACATGGCAAATAGTCACTTCAGCCAGTCTAAATGCGATTTTCTCTTTTGTGTGGTTACGTTACTTAAATTATGGTTATTGGTCACATCTAATCATAGTTTTTGACTGTCGCGTAACCTTGGCCGACTAAAACTTAGTTTATTTACAGTAGTCTACCGTACTGTACAGTTAGCACACTACCCCAAGAAAGCTGGCTGATCATGACATAATAAATTGAACAAGGTGAACAAGAACAAACTTTTATTGACTACTGTCCTTGACCATTTAATAATAATATAGTCAGATTTAGACAGCCATGTCACCTACTGAAAGTAATTTATTAACTGCTTTGGTGACGTGTACGACTTGTACGATAGTTCAGGGACTATCTTAGTGTTGTACTGTAGCATGCGTTTACCACAGATTACATTTGCGGTGTGGTTTGAATGTAGCTTTGTTCGTGTTTATTTAAAAGTATATTTGACTGAACTATTGTCTAGCATGGCCAATTGGGTCAGTGGGATCATGTTACGGTACTTTACCAAACCATCAAGTCAAAAGGGCCATGTTGCTTTTCTACATAAAGGTATCAGGAAAGTGGTTATACATTGCAGAAATATTCCCAATATATTGCTGAGGGATATATTTAATATACATCAAGCAAATAAATCATAATACAAAATAAATGTATAAGTGTGTTTTACAGTAAGACAAAAAACGCTACATTCAAAGGACTCAGGGCTGAATGGGCGTATTTGTTATTTCCTCCCATTCTCCCTCCCCCTTTCATCTCTAGGCTTTTGCGCAACATTCTTAAGTGGTGCTCCCATATATATTATTAGATACACAGTGAAGAAAATGGCGGCTTGATCTTTTATTTTATTTTATTTTAA
>JAOEGT010039670.1:0-23146 GCA_025447795.1 Speoplatyrhinus poulsoni | reverse complement strand
TAAGTAAATAATAACTTTTTTATAATAAGTAAATAATAAGTTTTTACATTAATCACTAAAAGTACATTTTGCCATTATACTGTTGAATGCTTATGGATGAATCATCCAAACACAAGAAAATATATGAATGTAATAAACAAGAAACTAAAATGTGTATTATGTTGTCTCTCAGGATCCCTGATCTCATACATCCAACTTACTATGGGCAAGTACACTTTACCTAAAGGTCTGTTTAAATCATTTAAAACATGTTGTTTAATGGATTATTTAATCCATAAATCAGTGATGGTGGCGCTATCGTCAAGGTGTACAGCATCTAAGATTTAGTATCACCTGCAGTAGCCTATGTCAGATATCAGTTCTCCATAGTGGACTCAAACAAAACCTTTTCAGGAAAGGTATTGAGCCCTGTCATATTACAGGCTTCTGCATTGTGTTTCATCCCACTCCATCTCATTTATGTGAAGGTGGTTCAAAGAACTGGTGAAACCAGCGGTAGGCCCATTACAGCCTACATCAGAGCAATCATCTGTCTAAATTGGAATTAGACAATAATTAGAAGATTAACGTTGGTTTCTTCCTGTCTAATGTCATTGTGCCAGCCTATTCCATACTCCAGGCCGAATGAATCAAATGTTGTTTTTCAGGCCATTCTAAACTTTATCTCTCCTGTTTTCAGATATGAAAGGACATATATGGCAGAATGACAGTGACATTCCCCCGTGCTATAACTGCTCTCTAGTTCTGCGTGATAACGCTATCCATTGCACGCGAGACAACGTGTACATTTTCTTCGCGCATGTCACTTTCCGTAGATTGAAAGAGCGGACGGCCGGCCACGATGGAAGGGAAGGTTTGGTGACTCTGTACAGAGGTGCTAGCACACATAAAAAGAAGGTGCTATTTGAGGGAGTTTACTCAGACGAAAGAAAAGGGTCTCTGTCCGTGGTCAAGATGGTGAAGCTCAGAAAGGGCGACAGCATCTTCCTGAATATAACCACTGATCACAGAAATGATGCAGGAAACACCTACTGGGGAGGCTATCAACTTCACCTATGACACTTTTGGATCTTTTGGCATTTGTTAAGGTTCTAGACCTGTATTTGTATGGCAATATGAATGTATAAGCTTATTAATGTTCTTTAAATGTAAACTGTGACGTTTTGAGATCGTTTTCTCTGCAAATTGTTCCCCTAATTTATGTTATTCATAAATATATAATATGCGTATTATATGTGATATGATTAATTAAAGATATTAACCTATCTACATTAAGTCGTCTGTAAATTATTTTGCAACTTTGACAAAGAGGTTAATTGACCACAAGGTGGCGCTATGTCCTCAAAATACTGCTGCTTCCATTGCTTTCGTTGTCATTAAATTATTTCCCATTTTCTTTAGGTTTTTAAGTATTTGAATGTTATCACAAATATGTAACTAATAAAAAACAATGTGTCTTACTTTCAAAACATAATTGTACATTCCTTAGGTTTTTGTACATCTTTCAAAATTGATCAAATATACTTTATTTATGTGAAATATAAGAACATTGATTTAGTAACTCACACTAAATACATGCTTAATGTAATCACTTTAACAGCCAGTTAAAGATACTGTTTGTTTCAAGAGGCCCTTTTAAATGTTGAAAGTGCTAATATGCTGCAGTCTACTTCTTTCAAAGGTAGCTTGAACTGGTTAAATGTAACAACATGACTATCAGGTATTATTGTAACTATATAAATGTAAACAAAAGAAACATATGACAGGCCCCTGGGTTACACACTGATTTACACTATTACATTTGTGGTTTGCACTGAAAAATAAATGCAATAATGTAATGGATATTCATTATTAGCCTATATACAGTACTACATACTTATTCTGAATTCTCAGAAAACATATATTGTAATCCAGGTCAAAATACATAGGTTAGCAAATGGTTAAGTGATTATCCTTTAAAGGAGTAATTGCATGCCCCTTTTCACAGTTGACACAGTTCCTTGACTTCTCAATGCAATGTGGTTGACAAGCTCAGGTGAAAATACCACATAGATTGTGTGGAATAGCACCATCACCACCAAGACCCCCTGATAACGCTCTGTTTTCACTGACTGTTGCTACTAAGCAAGAAACTGCTCACCCCGCACCGACTTAGCTGTGTTGACGTGAGCCATGTATCTACTAAGCACATTATTTCATGAATGAATGTAAAATTATATCATAGCACAACATCGTAGACATCCTTGCCCGCTAAACAGCCATGTACCCATAAGCACGTATTCATTAATGAATGAAGGGCTACATAGCACCAAGCCGCAGTCGTTACAGGGTTATAGGATAGGTGGCTAGCTGCTAGCAACAACACAAAGTGATATTCAGTTAAACAAAGACATATTCTATCTATGTTATTATCACGGACATAAAGTTAAATGTTTTGCACGATATGACTGATCACTGATCCAGATAAAAGCATTAGTATTACTCGCGGTACCAAAAAACGGTAATCCGTTTCCGGCAGGGGACGCGAGTGCGTCTTTATCAACAACGAGCAATGTTTAGGTTAAGAAAATAAGCACAATATTATTTAAGCAGCCTATTTCTAATCTGTTTTATGTTAGTGAACAATAGCCTATATTCATCTAATGTGGTTATTGATGTGCACAGTGCATCACTCTTGATAATATGCCTGTCCTGCAGACACGAGTTGTGTTTATGCTACGTAGCCTACTGTATCAAAAACGAAATTTACAGATTTGTCATCTGCAAATGTTGAACAATAAACTTTTACTTCCGGTTTTTGTACTGGCGATCAAAATCAGTTCCTTAGCTTGTATATTTTGCTGAATACTATATAGGTGGCCATATCCTCATAGGGGCGTTACCAAACAAACTGTGTGCAGTATTCTACGAAATATACCCACTCTTTTCTTATTTGCCTGTTTCTCCGCCTCTTTTCCTTCTATGGCCAATACAGAACAGGAACCTAACAGTACTTTGAAAGGCCCAGTACTTCTCTGTGTCACATCGACATTGCTAATGCCAATAACGACTATAAATACTTGGAATGTGTCCTTTAAAAACAGTGCAGGTAGGCTATTACCAATAAAAAAGGTTGTGTAAAACGCAATTGTTGCATATTAAATGTATTTCATAAAGAAACACTGGTTAGTTGTGGCGTTAAGTTTAAGAGATAGGCAGGCTACTTCATCCCATGGACATTCAACATGTGAACAGTTCAAAACAATAAAAAAGAAAATAAATAAATTAGACTACACAACATGACAGATCAAATATTGGGTGGTTATATTTTGAAAGGCCTAATGTAAAAGAAAGACACTTGCAAATCTTGTGTTCCAATTTCAATGTATGTGTAGCGTGATTATAGTAGGCCACACCTTTACTCAGACTTTGTACTCAGCAGGAAATATCAGTTTTGTGTAGAACAGGAAACTGCAGGCTTACATTTTGGTTCAGTCAAGTATAGTTCATATAGTGCATTTACGTTAGTTATTAACGTGACGCTGATCTATTTGTACACTTACATTAGCCTACATTATCCTTTTACATAATAATTTGGTATAGCATTATTGCACACAAAAACACAATATATCCATAGCACATTTTTACAGTTTTACAACCATAACAATAGGCTACTGTATCTATCTGGAAAACAGGAAGAAAGTAAGCACAGTTGGTAAATGGTAAATGGACTCCATAGCACGTTTCTACCCTTCCAGCCACTCAAAGCACTGTACAGTATTGCTTCACATTCATCCATCCTTTCACACACACATTATACACCAATGGTGATGGCTGCCATGCAAGGTGCAAGGCAACCAGTCACCGGGAGTAGTTGGGGTTAGGTGTCTTGCTCAAGGACACCTTGACACTTGGTGAGTTAACCGGGATATTGGGGCGCATGTATGTATGTTACCCCAACATGTAATTGTTAAGCTACAGTAGGTAGGCTATTCCTAAACAATTTAAAGTTTTTCAGTGCTGTATCCCTGACTGAGTAGTAGTGTTTTGTGGTAACTTGACTTGAAGTCCTTTCACACAATTCAATGCCACTGAAAAAGACACAGGTCAGTCATTTTCTCACCACACTTACAGAATGTCAATGAGTAAGTAATAAGGAGAGTTCATATTAATCTTTGAATAAACTCACCTGTAATTATCTGACTTTTTTTAAAGGATATTCATTATTCAAGATACATTTTCACCAATATAAGGCCTAGGTTATAATCTCAATATCTTTATCCATAAATTGTTGTATTTATAAACAGTTAATGCTCCACTTTTCAGATTTATAATATATATGCTTTACTGTCATACAATTGCCAATTGCCAATAAACAGATTGTAATTTCCAGTTTCACAACACAAGTAACTAAACACCTATATAAACCACACCCGATGCCTCTCAGATGACGTTCATCATGTTATAGTTTATGTAGGACCTGGAAAATGACTCAAACAGGACTGTTACAGTAAATCCCTTATAACCTTGAGCAAGAGGTTGGTTTAGATTCAGGGTAATCAACTGGCAGACAAAAAACTACAATATAACACAATAGTCTAAAGCTTAAATAAAAAGAATAGCCTATGTACAGCTGGGTAAATAAATAAAAACAAAATCGTTTGTCAAGGCCATCGTCATCATCATCATCATCATCATCATCATCATCATCATCATCATCATCATCATCATAACCGCCAACAATCATCAAGAAACAAAAGAAAAAGAAACAACAGCACCATATAGCCTGCTGGCCTGAGTTCAAGAGTGAATGAGTGCCTATCTATTTCTCTTAAACTGTGAGCCAGAAGGTAGGATCTGAAGCTCTATGTGAAGGGGTTGGGCTCTAACGGAACGGATAACATGAAATTAGCCTACACAATATCTGTCTATTCAAGTCAGTGAGGTTACTCTGCTGAACACCTGTAACCTTTCTGCTGACTACTAATTGCTTGGCTGATATTGCCATACAAACTGATTGCAGAAAACACACTCAATGTTAGATTAATAAAAAAGGTATCACAACACAAGGGTCAACACGAAAATTAGACAAAATGCAGGCAAACAGTCTTTGTTTATCTCAGTTGGAGTTAAAATTCAACTAATTGTAAATCAAATTGCCAAGGAATATATACTACTTCTACAACTTAGTATTCTGGGGAGCAAGGGGCTTGCATCTGAACTAAGTCATAATGAGCATAATAATAATAATAATAATAATAATAATAATAATAATAATAATAATGTAGTCTGAATAATAATGGTGGCCAGGGGAGCGCTAAGAAGAGCAGGGGAGACAAAGTATTGGTACCATTGGGTTGTAGGGAACTTAAAACAGGTATAGACAAATAGTAAAAACATGGAGTAAAAGCATGAAGTTGAGGCATTGCAGGGTAAATACATCAGTTAAGGATAAGGATGGGGAACATAGAGCTGTTTATTAATATGTTGATGGCAAGGCTATGAATAGGTATAGGTATGCAGTAGGGATATAGGTAATATGTAGTCGGATGATCCAAACATTTTCTCTGTATAATTTACATAATTATATTGTAATTCTCCAAGCTGTTTTGCACCTATCTGCCTCAAGGTCAGCCAATCAGAATGTGCTTCATTCAAGTAAAAACACTACAGAAACTGAATCATAGTTCTCTCTGTCTTTCTACTGCTGTGATCTAAAATCCTAGTTTGTTTTTGTAGTAGTCACACCATGCCTCTCTTTAAAATAAGTATGTAGCAGTAATCATGCTGAAGATGAGTGGAAAGACGGGGAATATATTATTTTATGACAAACTATGTGCACATAATCAGCAGTTTGTTCACGGTACTGGGGCATCTCCTCCAATGAGTCCCATTCAAACAATAGAGCCTGTGGTCATCCTGTTCATATCACAGCCATCAGGGGAAGGGCTCTGTTGTAGAGCTTAGCTAACAGTTCACACAGTGCCAAGCTTCATTGGTGCTGACCTTTCAAAGCGCAACCAATGTTTTTCCAGATGACACAATGTTGACCAGTGACAGAATACAGAAAGTTAATTAAAATGGAAGCAAGTGTATCTTATGCTGCTCTGAATTCCCAGAGCTGTAAAACACTGAACAATAACATTGTGAAAGGTGTTCTCCCGTTCTCTACTTTCCAAGGTGCTGATATACCGTAGAGCATGTAACAGAGTGCTTGTCATGTGCAGGGGCGAAAAACGTGGCTACAAATAACACATTTCTATCTACAGATTAGTGAAATACAGGACTTTTATCACGTTGCTTTATGTATCTGCATTCATATAGTACAGTACATGTAAATGACTTAGTGAAATGCAAAGGCCATGCAGCAATAAATACTACTAGGACCAATGGAAAATATTGTACATTGTTCCAAAATGCTCCTCATTGATACTGTGATAATATGTTGTTTGTAATGTAAAAAAAAAAAAAAAAAAAAAAAGTAACAACAAATAAAATAAAACTCCTTTCTCTTTACATAAAAAAACATAAAGGATAGTAGTACTTTAGACTTCTAGCAACTATTTGCTGGTACATTTGATACATGTTTTCCCCTGGTATATTACATATTACATAAAGTATGGATGTATGTTGAAAAGGTACATAGTTACCCCTAATTATGCTGCTGCTATAAATCAGAACAGAACAGAACAGAATGTCACCTGCGTACGACAACTGGTATGATCTCTTTTACTGTTGACTAATGTACTGTTTGTAAGTCTCTTTAGATAAAAGCATCTGCTAAATGGTGTAAATGTAAATGTAATGTCAACTGCATGCTATATGCCAGTACAGGACATGCCACTCCACTGGGAAAAATGACATAATGTCTCATTTTAGACACAGATTTGAGAAGATTAGGCTGAGCAGCTGAGGAAGAGGTGGCCATATTGTTGGAGTTTTGCGGACCCCCTTTCTCTACAGCACACCCTTAGTCCAGTAACAGAATACCCACAGGTGCCCTCCACCTGTATGTTTGGCCTGCAGCTCTGACATAGCCACCCTAATACAGAGCAGAGATTCTACCTGTTTGCTGTTACAACATTCTGCGCTAAGCATAGCACTTATTTTCCACAGGGCTCTATTATTTGTTATGTTTGCTTGGGCTCCACCTAATGCTTTTCAACTTCCTTTTAGTTTACATAATTGTGCTTTGTTAAGCACTAGATGAGAAGCCTCTACATAATCGCTTCCTATAGTATAGTATAGTGTGGCTGCACAACTCTGGATTGCTAGTTCACTGGTGCTAACCGTCCGCAGGATATTAAAAACAATTGCAATTGGGGTGTGGGGGGGAGATAGCCTAAATATGATTGGACTACAGTAGTATACCTTATTGTTAACTGTTCATTTCACATGGAACATTAATTCAATGAAATGTAAATTGTGACCCATCATTAATGAATTATTTGTTTGATTAAATAAAAGCACAATTTAATTCATGGCTTGAGGTTATACAATAAACCTGACAACTTTGCATGATTCAACAGACACGTAAGGATTGCATGCAATTGCATGCAGAGCTGGACCCAAGCTTTAAAACTGTATCTGTTTTTTCCTTTCAGTTGTTTACTTTTAACATTGTGGTATATTTTAGCAGGGAAAGAGAATTCCCCACATTTTTAGGAGAACAGAATGAGCGCAGAGGATCTGAGCTCAACTCACACATTTTAATTGCAGAAGAGATTCTTCTGGAGATCAGATCAGAGGATCTGACCTCATTCTGGTTCCTCCGCAGATTGCAACCTGAAAATAACATTAGTGTATTTTTTTAAATATATTTTTTCTAAAAGTTCCGACACCAAGTTGTATGTCCCAATGATAAGGAAACATCATAACAACAAGGAAAAAAATCATCTTATCTGGGTGTTGTAATTCCCCAAACATAAATCACATAACTAAAAATGCACATCTTCCAGATAAAGTAGTTTTTTTTACACCGCACAATATGCAGATTTTTCGGTTAGTGCATGGTTAATAGCCCATTTGTCACGATAAGGCTGGGAGCTGTGGTTAAAAAAGTGATACAAAATAGAATACTGGTAAAGCACCATTTACAGAGATAGCTCTTCCTGAGGTTCCTGACTCAGTGTGAATACTGTATGTAAGGATGTGAGTAAGTAGTGCACAATAATAGAAACACATAGGTGTTTTATGTATATTTGCACTGATTCCACTAATGATCCACTTGACAATTAACACTGTGACAAAACTACACTCAATTGTGAATAATATAGCATAAATAATAGATCATAATAAAAGAATGGTTCTAATGTGGACTACTCTGACAACAATGGCTGCCACAACTAAACTTTTCATTTCTTGGGTTACACACTAACATCTCCGTTTTTACTAACAAGAATGTATTGTGTGTGTTTTCTTTTGGGATTGTGTCAATAAATATATTTCCGATATGACATCACAAAATGTCTCAGCCTTAATCTGCCCTGCCACCCCTTCCTTCCTTCAGTCCTTCCTTCCTTCCTAGCATCCATGTATTCATGACTTGAGCGTGTTCCCATTTGGCACTGGGCTGAGGTACTTGAGCTCAGCTGCATTACTGATGACAGTGCAGTGACCGCATTTCAGGGGCACATGATGCAATCCCATAGCTAATTCAGATCAAAAGGAATAAGGCTTTCCTGAAGCATTGATTCGGTACTTAGACATGGGCTACTATTCTAATAGGAATGGACTGATTAGGATTATGACATGGCAAACAGGCTGCAGAAAAAGGGCACCCAGATAACGCGTCTCGCATTGTGGAGGGTTGAGTTTCCAGCTTTGATCTCACTAGGCCTCCAGTGCACTGCCATGAAAAGAGTCGTTTGTCCCCAGGTGGAATCTGGTGGGAGGCTGTTGAGTTACATATTACACATGACCTCAGACTTTAGAAGAGGAGGGAAAATACACTCTTCTCATGGATCATAGCTGCACAGGGCCAATGCTCTTTATATTGTTTAAGATTGGCTCACCTTTAAAAGGCTGACATGAATAGGAGGCTATCATTTTATATATAATATTATATATTTATATATATATATATTTATATTAGAACATATCGTAATTTTCAGTAATGAACACATACAATACATAATAATAATAATACATATTTGTATAATAATCTATTCTAACTAAATGTGGGTTATGTGTGTACTATACGATAACACACTGTATACTGCGTGGAAATATCACAAAATATCCCAAACCCCTCCCCAAGGACATGTAGAGCTATATAAACAATGTCACAATTCTGCAAGATCATTTGCATTTTGGAATGAAATAGTCACAAGGAAGACATGCGATTTCAGAATGAGTTCTTTTATGTAACAGTTAGACCACAAAGGTATTATTTAACCTTGCAGAATTAATGACAACACCCCATTGAGCAATCAATGATGCAAATGAACTTGAAGAGTCGACTCTAGAAAAACATTTATATAGAAAATGTAATTCGCCTTGATAGCTGATATATAAAAAATTAAATTTCAGTAAGGCAATGTCCAAAAAAACTCTGCAACATGAAATGTTTGTCTATCTACAAACTAACAAAATATACATAGGCCTGCATACAGCAGTAGGCTACAAGGGAAGTCATAAATCCTGTTTATTTGGTGGTTTGGACCAGGTTGCATAATCTTCCAGTAGTAAGCAAAAAGGGGATTGTTGCCAAGTTTCCATACCATAGCTTTATGTGTGATATATCAATCTGAAAAATGTCTTTGTCTTATAAAATAATTCAGTGTTTAATCTAATTTAATTTACCGCTATAGGGAAAACCTCTCTTTAGCCTCACTTTGAATTGCAGTGTCAGCTGGCTTTATGCAGCAAACACTTAAACGAGGCAGAAGCTGTTGCTTAAGGACAAAGATAGGCCCTCCCTTCGGTTCAAAGACAGCCGCACATAACCTCTAGGCTTGCTAACTGCTTGATGAGGCAGTGTGGGCATGGCACACCTTACATTTGTGCGAAAATGGTATGCCGTAAAGCCTGAAGAAGACACAACCACCAAAACACGTTTGGCTAATTGGTGCTGCGTGTCATACTCATTTAAGAATGGTTTTGGGTATTAGTCTTTTCTCGCTGCTTTTATTTTGTCCGTGTGGAAGTTGATAACACAGTGGACCAGGCTTTGCTCTGGCAGGCTGACAGATTTGAAAGTGAAATGGAGAACAAAAAGCAAAGTCTGGGACATGTACCGTGGTTGTCTCGAAACAGAAAGTGGAATGTTGCCATTTCTTCATGGGCCAGTTCCTTCAAGCAGTCACTGAGATATATAAATCTGTCAATTCTCTGTGATAACCTAAGTGTATGATATATACATTATATTCTATAGTGTATCACCAGTTACCTATGGCGACTTCGTGATAAGTTGAGCTTAAATATGATGTTACATTATGTATTTGTTCCCATTGGATTAAGACAACAAATCACAGGGAGAAAATGTATCAACTTCTGACATGAAAGTTTTTTTTTTTATTGTATTATTTTTATTAACAGGGAAACAGCATGAAACCAGTTGTCAAACACCCCACACCACAAAAAAAATCCAAGTCTGATTACAGTCAATACTATTAAACAACTATTTACTTCACTTAGTTTGTCCTAGTTTCATGGCTGAAACAGTATGTGACCTCATCCTACAGACAGTGGTTAGAAGAGTAAACAATCTGCAGAAGTTGCAGATAGTGCCAAATATTTTTCATGCTTTATGAGCAGTGAGCTCACCCAGTGTATATACATGCGCACAATTGTGTTTTGTGTGTGTGTGCACACGCACGCATGTATGTGCCTGTGTAAACTAGTTTTTAGTTTCGGTGACAGTGTATTTATTTCTGTAACTGTACATTAATCTTTTATATTGCGACAAAGGAAACAGTAACTGCTTCCGATTCCAAAACCTGTCTTGCTATTTTTAGCCACAGGTTTGTAAATCTCCTCTCAAATTTCTGTGACTTGATTTTCCCTCCAAGAAGTTAGTGGAGTCTCTCCGTGGCCCTACTGCCTCGATGCAGTACAGTATCTCCACTTACACGGTGTGACATCACTGGAGTTTCCCCTTCAATTCAGGCTGCTGCTAGAGCATAAATACTACGGCTGCCTGGCGGAGCCTCACTTAATACACTTCACTACAATACAATAGCAACACAGATACTTTAAGAATTACCGCACTGCTTCTGTATTAGTGAGTCGTGAAACACTGTATAGTGAGGTGGCAGACATTTCTCCAAAGCAAATAGTATTGATTAATATGGGTGATTACTCAATGACAGCAGGAGATCTGGAGACTGGTCTTGGGGAGAGGACAGTGGTTGTGGTTGAGAAGAAGTCTTCATTAAGTTGGAGGTGGAGGGTGTGTTTGGTCGTGCAACTGTTGGCCCTTTGCATAGCCGGAGCTCTGTTCTATGTTATGTACGTCTCTGGAAGGCCAGACGCAAAGGTAAGCCTGCGCTTGTTGTCGCTCAGGTTTTGATCGTAACGGTTTCAGAGGTTTTGTGACCGTGTGAAATTGTCGCTGTCTTTCTTTAACAAATCCTGTGTTTTCACACAACAGGCAGAAGAAGTGGCATGCAAGACTGAAGCGTTGATAAAGAACATGGATGAAGTTGCAGGTGAGCATTTTCACTGTGGCTCAAATCTCAATAATGAGAGGGGTCATTGTATTGGAGCAAGCCTGCATGGATCTTTATGGAGTTCAACTCTTCAACTTTTGCCTTTTTTTCTTAGACCCTCACAACAGACTGAGGAGAATTGTCGGCAAACCGAAGGCAGCCATCCATTTAGAAAGTGAGACATAGTCACACTTGACATTTGACACAAACATTTCAAATTGCCACCTTGCAGGGTACAAGTAGTTGCTGTACTGCGCTACATGTACAAGTGACCTCCCTGGTTGGTTCCTGTAGATAAACAGGACCCAGCGTAGTCAATAAAAAGCCCTTACATTGTTTCTTGCTTGGCTTGGCCCTACAGGCAGCTATGAAGAAGGAAGCTCCCAGGTGGAGTGGCGTAAGGACCAAGGTCAGGGCTTTGCACAGGGAGGCTTCAGAGTGGAGCGCAACCAGATCGTCATCCCTCGCACAGGTCTCTACTTCGTCTACAGCCAGGCATCCTTCAAGGTGTTCTGCTTCGACGGCGACGCCGGGAGCCAGGGGAAGCACGTGGGACCCCTCAGCCACAGGATCTGGCGCCACTCGGACTCCATCGGCAGCCGCTCCTCGCTTATGAGCGCCGTGAGGTCAGCCTGCCAGCGAGCCGCGCAGGGAGAGGGCAGTGTGGGCGAGGGCTGGTACGATGCCATCTACCTGGGTGCCGTGTTCCATTTGAATAAAGGGGACACGCTGTGGACCGAGACCAACCTCCTCACTGAACTGGAGTCAGAAGGGGGCAAGACCTATTTCGGTGTGTTTTCAGTTTGATGGTGATCATACATCAGATAACAAGGCCTTTTTACTGTGACTGTATGGGTGGTGATGAAGATGATGATGATGATGATGATGATGATGATGATGATGATGATGATGATGCAATAGTTAAGGCGTGGCCCGGTGCCATTGTTTGTGTCTTTTAAATGTTTAAACTTTATATTCATCTTCATGGTGATGTAACATTTTAAAATCTCAATGGAGATAAAACATTATACCCCAATGGGCTATTGTGTTATGGAAAAACAAACCAAACTGCAACAGTTTTATATATTGTGGCTTTATGTGCACTTTTATGATGAGATTCTAGTTTGTAACAGACGTGTCTTCACCAATGAGTGTAGATTAATGCATTACTCGCAAGCGCTCCATTCTGTGTATTTATATATTGTTTTATTTATGCTGTAATGTTTTGTTGTAAAATAATGTATAAGCTTTTCAACTAAATTACTAATCTTGAAACAACTCAATTCTTCTATCACTGTTAATCATTCCGTTCTCTGAGTATTTATTATATTTATTTGTATTTATATAGTTAGGTTAGGTGTAGGCCTACAAGGACTTCTATGCTTTTCTGTGAACCTAATTTTTCATTAAAATCAACAACTGTTCTTGAATTTAGATAATTGTGTTCCTCTGTTTGCTAACCTTGAGATAAAGGCAGCCCATTAATAAATAACCTATTTGAGACACCAGACAAAAATGTGTGGTTATGAAAGTAAACACAACCACGGTCTGGGCAGTAAACACGTTGCAACAGGCCATTCCCCCTTGGCAAAAACCAGTGTGATTCCTTCAGAGCACAGCAAATACTTCCTCTGTGAGCTCAGTCAAGCGCAGGGGAATTTCCTGCATTTTCTGTCTTTGCTGTGTCAGGTGGAGACCCACAGAAGCCTCAGCCCAATGTGGGTTTTCCCCAAGCGATCTTCCACTCTCCTCTGCCTCTCATACCCTCTGTTAACTGCACACCCCCTCCACAGTCCACTATAGAGAGGAAATAGAGCGAGTGGGTGCTTTTAGTGACGTTCAATAAAAAGTATTGACACAATCACCGACCCCTGAATGAACCCTACGACCCCTGCTCTACATTGTTATTAGGTAGACAAATAAAAGGAATGAGTCCCAGGGATATATTTATGCCGTATGAGTTACATCCACTTATTGTACCAATAATGGTGTTGTGAGTTCCTGTAGTGCTTTGCAGAGGGCTATTGTGCTTATAACTACAATACATCTAATGATCTCATAATTTGGGGCTTATGTGTTCTTTTATGGAGTGACTGCTTGAGAGAATTCTTCCATATCATTGTTTTATGTTTACAAGAACGGTCATGTTACTATACTCAAACCTGTGTGTAAAAGTAAGAGCAGTAAACAATTGATGACATCTAGTGGTTAATATACAGTAAATATGAATATTCATGGCTTGAGAAGATATAGATGCATTAGCTAAATAGCACAATAAACTAAAACTAAAAATGTAATATACATTTAAAGAAAAAAGTATACTGTACAAGCGCTCCATAAAGGATAACTTCATATGTCCATTAATTAAATATTTATAATTTGCATAGACAGGTGATGGCTTTATAATAAATACATTTCTATTTGTAAACAAACTCAGTGAGTTAATCCCCAATCATTCTATTAAATAAATAATGACAATTATAACCATAAAAACTATGTTTTTATTTGACTATGATGACCATTTATTTGCATACATATAATCTCAAATATTGAAACATTTAAAATTTTTGATATAGTGAATACAAATGTCTTCAAATCCATACATTATTTTCATACTTGTGCAAGATTATAGAACATTTTCTAAATGATCTCTGCATTATCTTTAATCGGCTTCAGGATTTGCAGTTAATAAATATGAGCTATTTCATTCATTATTGTCCTATGAATATGTCTTATTTCTCCAAACCCTGAGCTAAAGAGCATGATCATAACAGCAACAAAAAGTTCAAATACTATATTGTTTAATAAAGTGCACAATGAGATACAGTAAACAGCCTTGCCTGCTGATAATGATAAATTCTGTAAATAACTAATGAATGAAATAGTACATTCTGATTAACTGTTGAATAAATATATATATATTTGATTTCATATACTGTAGTACGTATATTGTATTTATACGTAGCTATATATTCTGTTGATACACTTACAATGCAGTTAGAGGCAAAGCAGGAAACAAAAATAAAAACATAGAAAACTGATTAATTAGTTTGTCTCATTTAAACTAATTTAACCCGATTGTAAAAATTGTGGTCAAATTAGTTTTCCATCGATAATAAGTTTAAAAAAGGTCACAAGGATAATGCATCAGACACAAATACTGAAAACCTGAATATCTACAGATATAACCAGTAACCAGGTCCTGTGGGCTAGCAAGTAATAATTTGTAACATGAGAAATTAATTACAATATCCCTATCAACCATCAATGTTTGAGAGATAACAGGCTCCAGTGATTGATCATGGATTAATGGTGGAAAATTGCAGGATGCACTGAGAACATAATTTACAACTACAACTTTACAACTAAAAAAAAAAACATCAATCTTTATAAATCCTTCTTTAAAATGCAAAATAAATAAATATTTCAAATCTGTATTAATACATCAAGTTTTTACAATATTCTCAAAGAAAGGGGTCTCATACTCATATATGTTCATATTGTATTTGTATCAAACTTTCTGTACTTAAATTCCTAAAGTCTTTATCCAACACCCACATTTCCTTTGCCCCTTTTCATTATGGCTATATTAAATATAATGCACCATGTCACTTTATAGTGAAATAAGCAACACATTTGAGCTCAGTGGCCCTTTATTGTAAAAACCTTACATTGCTTTGTCCCTTGTAAATATATGTGTTGACACATTAGACACTCCCCTGCAGTAAACCAGCAGTAAACCCTGTGACATAACAGGTCAAACACTATAAAACACAAATCACTTACGTGCTTCTCTTGACAAACTGAAAACACAAAAAGCCAGAGACAGATACGCATAGCGACGCATTATCCTTTTAGGATCAGCAAGGGGAATGTCTTCACAACAGAACAAGACAGATTGAGATCTGTCCTTTTGACAAAAAAACACACAAAAAATAAAGAAAAAAACTAGATTGTTATTGGTAGGTGCGTCTGTCTCAATGTATTGGTCACAAGTGTGGCTTAAGCGTGTTTAACACACAGTGCGATGAAAACTGTGAAGACTATAGGGTGTTAACTGTGTGACTCTCCCATGTCCTATTTGTGCTTCTGAGCAACCACAAAAAAAAAAAACACACACACACACACACACACACGCTGTTGTGCTCGCCCAAAGAAAGAAGGTGAAAGTCACGGCCTCTCCCCTTGTGTTGGTGTGCCTGGGTGGTGCGAGTGCTGTGACCGCCCCCAGACTACTTGTACAGCAGGGGGATCTGGCTGTTGTGACAGTGGTTGCGGCTCATCTTGCTGTCCGCCTGGTAAAGGGCGGAGGAGTTGGAGAAGGAAGGCGGGATGGAGTGGTTGTCCGTGGCGGGGTTGGCGTAGCCGGGCGCAGGCAGCAAAGGCTTGGGGTCCGCCTGGGAACAGGGCGGGAGGGCGTTGTGGTTTTGATTGGTGCCCCCCGAAGGCCGCCTGCGGTTGCGCAGGGCTTGTCGCTCGGCCAGCTGACTGCGAAGGGCCGACACCCTCTCCTCTTTCTACAGACGCACAAGCAGGAGAATTATTATTATTATTAAGAATATATGTTATAGTCAATAATATTATACAGTCGTGGAATATATTAACACAGCACAGCACAAGTTTTATAGTATAAATATACTGTAAAGGTAAAACAGTATAACAGAAACATTCTATACATCTAAATATAAAAATGTATATATTACATGTAAGTACAAATGATAAATATATACAGAGTAAAAATCTGAAACCTCAAACTCATTTTTCCACAGCTGTATATGTAGATGACATGACATAATACATTAACTAATACATTGACTAATACATGAATTAACCAACATTTTACTAACCCACACGTTTATGAGCATGATGTTTTGAAGTGTTAACCCATACAGAATGGAATACATTGGAAATATACTTTCGTTATGTTTGGGATATAACCCTGTGCTGTACAGGAGCGTCGTTATGTATATTGTATATGTATAATTTGTGGATGCTTTGTTTCAGGGTTAGCATGCTCCCACATGCGTTATATTCACACGCAGGCTACAATTCAGTAGGATTACCTCGTGTTTGCAATGTAAATGATAATGTGATACTTTCTGATTGCTGTAGGGAGGCACGCCAACAGGGATTAAGCGCACTGCTCAAGGACACTTCAGAAGGGCAGGCTCTTGCTGACAGAGTTTGAACAAGGCCTGTCCGGTCTGCTTTACACACAGAGCACGCGTGTGTACAGTACACAGTGTATATACGCTCATGGTCATTTGTGTGCATAGCGTCATTAATATATTGAGTTCTCTCCTACCTCCTGTATGATCTTCTGCAGTTCCCGGTTCTCTCTCTCCAGCTGCCTGGACTTCTCCTCGTCGTTGTTGTTGGTGGACGAGCCTGTCTTCAGCGTGTCCTGCTGCTCCGACTGCCACTCGCCGCGCGTGATCAGCCGCCGCATCTGGTGCGGCATGGCGCAGCGGCAACAGCACGTCAATAATACACACAACAGAGCGAGCACATGGGTGCTAGTACTGCGGTGGTGGTGGGTGGGCAGGTAGCGTAGTTCAGTGGGTGAATGCAGGTGGTCTGACTTATAATGAACTCAACCTATGTCACGTTAATTGTACTTGAAAACAATGTGTGTACACAGAACACAACTTAAACATTTGGTTCTGATAGCATAGACAGACTTTAGTGTGAACAGTGTGTGCGTATAGCACACACTGTAAGTGTAAGTGTAAGTGTATTGTTTACATAGTGAGATAGTGGAGTTGAAACTGATTAACTCAAGTTAATCTTAAATTAATGACTGCTAATAGTACTGCAAAACATGCATTACAGTCAAGCATTTTTCAAACAAATGAATTAGCCTGCATTCTCTGAAATATGCTCGAAATGTGTACTAATACTTATTGTTTACTCCGGAGGTGGCTGTAAAGATGCAGTAGCTTCCCTGTCATTTGATACATCAAGTCAACGATTCAAAAGAATCAAACGGCAATATTGAAACTGAAACACAAATATAACAAGCAACATTTCTCCCCTCCGTGCCCTCTGGCCAATAAATACACAGCACCCCTCAGAGGAAATGCTCCCCGTGGCCACTGCTTTCACAACGCTGGGGGCCTGGGGGCCTGGGGGGCTGAGGGGGGTGGGGGGGTGGGGGGTGGGGGGGGTGTACCTTGGGCACAAAGAGCACCACCAGAGTGATGTAGGCAGAGAAGACCACCGCCAGGGCAGCGAACGCAAAGGAGGCGTCCTGCTGCGAGGAGAGAATCATCGTCACTGGAGCCGTGATCAGGCACAACACCTGCAGGCCAAGAGACAGAGAGAGAGAGAGAGAGAGAGAGAGAGAATTGGGTAGAAGAGAGCGATAGAGGAAGATGGCAGGAGAGGAAGTGAAAACGAAGTGTCAGGCACAGTGAGTGGAAACAGAAAGAACTTAGGAGATGGGCCGAGAGTTTATTTGGAGGGAGAGCGAGAGTGAGAGCGAGAGAGTAAGAGAGTAAGAGAGTAAGAGAAAGAGAGACAGAGAGAGAGATAGAGGGCTAGAGAGGAGAGAGGGGGATAGAGAGAATAAGAGGAGGTGAGAGAGAGAGAGAGAGAGAGAGAGAGAGAGAGAGAGAGAGAGAGAGAGAGAGAGAGCAAAGAGAGGGAAATCACACCCAAAAAAATCTGTCTGTTTATCAATCAGAGTGTGGCTCCCATGTGAAAACAGCATTAAAAAGTCATGAGCAAAGAGGCCGCGGCCCGCAGACAATCACCTCATTGTCGTGTCATCGCAGTATGACGAGCTTGAGGCACCGCAAAGAACAGACGCCATTAAGTATTGACAGCCACATAAACACAGAAGTGAAAATATAGGATGGCGTGCGTTCCACCCGCCTGATGATATGCGACAATGTGATGAAATAAGCGTGCAAGCGTGTTGCATCAAAGCCATTTATTCCTTACAGAAAAAAACAAAACATGAATGACGGACTGAAGAGTCATTGTTCCTCTGCGAGTGGAATCTATTTCACTCTAGCATTCATATAATAGAAATGTTATAATTATATACAAATCTCAATGTCGTGAGACATTATGTAAATAAGCCGTTAAGCTCTTATTAGCGTTAAAACAAAACTATGGCTTATCAGTCAGATATAAAGCCTATGTCTGTGGATAAGCAAGTGGCTGCTGCCATACCGTATACATTTTCAGAGCAATTTCCGATCCATTCGATACTCACCTGGCACCTGTGGGGTCAAGAAATGCCAGTGAGCAGCATTTGTGTAAAGTGCCAATACTGAAAATAATGACAGACATTTCAGTGTAAAGTACATCCTGGATGCGGATGTGTGGATTGGGGGGGGTGGGGGGGTGGGGGGTGTTCTACATTTAAGTTGATAACGCTGCATGTGTGTGCTGTACTTAGGCACCCACAGTGGAACATTTTGAAGCCCTCATCCACAGTATGGGAACTAGCCAGTGTAATTGTTACACCGCAATGTAGTTTATGCACTGTAGCTAGCGTTATAACACTGCACCTCTTCATAATACTGTCACAGCTATCAGAGTGCTCTGTAGATACTGTCTCCCAAACATTGTGGTTTAATGTGTGATCGTGGTACTTTTTTAAATATATAAACAGTATATACTGCATATATATTCTGTATATGCACATATACAACATATATACCATATTGGTATACTCACAGCAACATTGTAAATGGCCATCCCCACAGCCCGATGGTCATTGATTTTCTCAGTGGAGACAGACTTGGTCTCGTAGGCCAGAAAGATTCCTAAAAGTAGCAAGAGACCCTTGTAGCCGTAGACTACACCTAGAGCATGAAGGCAAAACGAGAGAAATTATCAAAACATTTAAAAAAAATAAGTAATTTAACAAATACGATGTAATGACTTGTAATGATAAAACGCAAATAGCGGCATTAAAGCAGAGAGAAATAGAACATAGCTTTGGGAGGGGTCCCTGTGATGTTTGACATAACTATTGCTTCCCTTGATTTGAAGCAGCTGCCGCTAGCTTTGTTCTTCTCCATATTGAAGTGCTGAAGGCCACTGGCCTAGTTTGTGACCCACATTATTTGAATTCCAATGTCATTATACTTTCATAAGAGAGAGAGAGACGGCACAGAACGACAGCCATGACAGAGAGATAAAATGAGGGGAGGCGATGTCGCGAGCAAATTAGCTATGAGAGTGAAAGACTGAGTGACAGTGGCGTTGAAAGGGGATGTACATGAGGGCTCATAAAAAGGGAAAATATAAGAAATATGAAGGCTGAATCAATAAATGATGAATGGAAGTTGAGCTGTGACATCCTGTTAAAGTGAATGAGCCAAAACCTGGCACACGAGCGTGAGACTATGCATATGAACTTGGGGTGGGCAGCATGGTCTAATTATGTCAAAGGCAAGTGAAGGAAAATAATACTCTATTATGCATGCATACTCTATGTATGGAGATACCCGGCTAATAACGTCAGTCTTGATACAGAAGTCTAAATGTAGAAACCTAAGTCAATTAAAGTCAGAGCAAATAGTGTTCAGTACCTTTTTAAATAAAACAAAATATAGTGTCAAAATTAAACTAATTCATGTAGTGTACATTAAAACCAGTGTCAAGTCAAGTTCATGTCAATCGAAACTAAGTAAAGTTAAATAATTATAGAAATATTAACCAGATCATTAAAATGTATATATTCAGTAAGACATGTCTGAAGTAAATTAAATTGTGACTTGGGTCTCTCTTCTGAATTATACTGTATAACATGTCAAACTTGTGTTTGCCAAGAGAAAAACAATATTTGCCAGTATTATTAAAGCCTAACTTCCACACACCAGCAAAGCCTGTCCATGTTTGGGAATCAACTCATAAAGGTATTGACACAAACAGCCATTGCTCAGACACGGTTGTTTCTAAAAACTAATTGCGTATAATTACTCCCAGCAGACACCGGGACACAAACCCTTTTTGTGAGTGACAGTAAATTATTTTCTGCTATTGCCATCATTTTACCACAATATTCTTAGCTGTACTGATACTGCAAATGGTATTGTATCACCCATTTTTAAACATGTCTGCATGTGTGTTACGTGGCTGCATAATGTACATGCTTGAGATAGATTTTCCAGAAGAACCGTTGGAGGCGTGGGAGAGAGAAACAGTGATGAAAGCGGGAACAGAAATGCAACGGGAGGGGAGGATTGTAGGATTAGAGCAGAGAGAGAGGGATACCGAGCCACGTGTTCATCTTCTCTGAGCTGCAGTGCTCCAACAGGGGCTGAATAAGGACGTCCAAATCTCCTTTAGGAGCCTCCTTGGTGAACTTCTACTCTCACACACACACATACACACACGCACACGCACACGCACACGCACACAAGAAAGATAGAAGAGATGGATGGATGGAAAAATAAGAAGCAAAAGAAAGAGTGGGTGAGATAATGAGAAACGATTAGAAAGCATTAAACAGCTGCATGGTTATACAGCTAAAAATGCATGCTAAGCACTGGATTGACTGCATACTGTATATAGTAAGACAGGAAATAGGCTGTTCACACTGGTGAGAATTAACACAGACACACACACACATGCACGCCCAAGCACACACGCGCACACACACACACACATAAATCTAATCCCTAGCTCATTGTTTATGTTTGAAATACAAACATAAACAGGGAGGGCCAGAGAAAAGTGAGAGGCTGGGAGATTCCCATAAGCAGGGGTAGGGAGTAGTGCCAGCTACCTGGTCTTTCAGACTATAACAACATTGTGTAATGCTGGTTTCTACTGGTTTGAACTGGTTTTCAAGGGCCAGAGCAAGGAGTGCACAGTAGCGTACATTCGTCCAAATGGAGACAGACATGTAAAGCTAAGTTATGCTTTACCTCCACGGTGATGTGAAGAGGGTCCACAATCTGCCAAATCATGAGAGACAGGAAGTCGACGGCCAGCAGAACACCCACGGTCGCGTATAGTTTCCATGGCTCCAGATGCTGCTGCGCGTCGGTGTAAAAGCACGCACACGCACGCGCACACACACACGCACACACACACGCACACACCAACAATGAGACAACAGTGGTGATCTCTGGGCGCATGTTCAATCATGTGTCAATGCGTGTGTATGCTTATGTGCCATGATTCTTCACTAAAAACTAAAAACTGCAGCTGTTGTACATGTGCCGGCATCATAAATCCACATTGTCGCAGATGTTTGTGCACACTGTCAACCATTTAGTGCGTCTTGTGTTAGTTCTGTATGCTACAGCCACTGTCATCTTTTATTATCCCTAACTTGACGGGACACAACGGAAGGAATACAGCCGTAACACAAGTGACAGAAATACGCTCTGTGCCGTCTTTTAGAGCCATCCTGTAACTTATGCACGCTGGCGCCAGGCCAGAACCGCCAACACGGCAGCAGCCATTCAACCACGTGATAAATAACAACCAGAGAAATAATAAACAAAAAAATGGATGACACGGGCCTGGTTGCCTATTCGGTGGAGCTGCATGAAATTACAAAAGTGCTCGTTCTCTCCATTTGTGACGGTGCAGAAAACTTTCCTTAATTTCTTCCACGGTGCTCGCTGGCAAACTGCCCTTCTCTGGACACGAACAGCGTTAAAAGTCAACATTATTCATCGTGCTTTGGCTGAAATAATAAAGGCCCTGAAGGTTGGATTTTAACATAGAACTTTAATACTCATCCATATTCATAAATATTCCATAAATGGCGTAATCTCTCATTCCTATGAGTAGGTCTTAGAAATTCACACAACGCACAACAGACAGCCAGTATTCTCGCTGTCTCCAGGACAGTATTTCTGAGAGGTGGTATGCACGCGCACGCACACACACACACACACACACACACACACACACACACACACACAGCCACGCTGGATATACCGTACATAATCGCTTGGATGGCGGGGATATCAAGGGTTTTCCAATAAGCGTCTGTGTGTTTGTGTCACCGTGCAATGCCGCGTGTGTGTCCGCCTGCATGCGTGTGTATGGGTGTCTGTATGTCTTCATTTCCACTCCACGCAGCACAGCGCTCGTGAGCCAACCAGCTCCAGTGGCCTCTAAACGTGCACTCTGCATTATAGGGGGTCGGGGGTGGGAGACCACGCGGCCGACCTACAGGCCCCCCGTGACACTAAACGGGAGACCCTGCATACCTTCTTCTTCTCCTTTTTCTCCTCCTTCTTGGTGAAGAGCGTGTGGACCCACCAGATCTTGGTGAACATGCTGCCGTACGCCAGGCTGAAGCCCAGGCCCAACAACCACAGACGGAACTGGACGAGGGTGGAGAGAGGGAGAGAGGGGGAGAGAGAGAGAGAGAGAGAGAGAGAGAGAGAGAGAGAGAGAGAGAGACTGTAATTTAATAAGACTTAAGGATTTCTCACCCAATCCACCTCTGTGCACTAAAGTGCTCAGCGGGCGTGTGGAGAAGGGGAGGGGTAGAGACAGGCTGGGAGCACTTAAAGGGGAGGAGTAGAGGG
>JAOEGT010039660.1:1318-23151 GCA_025447795.1 Speoplatyrhinus poulsoni | reverse complement strand
TTAGTTTTATGCCTTTTTCTACTAACATTTTAGCCCCCCGCAAATACCAGTGTTTAACGTAATTGTGCATATGGGATCAAAACACAGTCGTGGTGATTTAAACAGACTGTGAAGCAAAACAGTTTAGGATCGTTAGGGGGAGGGAACAGTGCATGCTTTTGAGGTGAGTTTATTTATTTGATCTGTTTTAGCAGCTCATTTAACAGACATGGTCTTTAGATGTTAATTAGCTTAGTCTCCCCTGATGTGAAATTATTATAATTATCACCATACTGCCAATTCTTCTTTGTAGCCTAGACATGGGGGGAGATTTCCACCCACTCTCGTGTCGCCACACCCTGGCTGAGCAACTGTAAATGCAAAGGATTTAGCAAATCTGAGTGTGAATGTATGGAGCAAAGGGCCTGATAGCACAGCTCCTTATCCAACTCCAACTCTTCTGTGATCCTATACAACCAGACAATCTCGAGAAAAGTAGTCACAGCTCTGTTGTCACAACACTGTGCCGGAGAGAGAAACAATTCATTAAGATTGACCATCCTGCCATAGGCTACAGTGTATCCACATTGGCATGGATACAAAAAATTATATATCTGCCTACTACCACAACTATTTTTTATATGAGACATTATGATAGAGAGAGAGAGAGAGAGCGAGAGAGAGAGAGAGAGAGAGAGAGAGAGAGAGAGAGAGAGAGAGGGAGAGAGAGAGAGAGAAAAATTTAATAGAAAGCTTATGTACCGAGCAGAACGTGTGTGTGTGCTTTTATTCCCCCTGGTAGTACACCAATTCCTGGCACACCTTTGAGATGGATCAGGTGTGTGGTGAAGACAGCCACACATGAAAGAAACTTCCTCTGTGTGATATATATGGAGGGAACATCGTCAGTAATGGGCGGCTAGTACAGTAATACTTTTTCTCTATCACTTTCTGTATAGGTGTGAGTGTATATGTTTGTGTGTGTGTGTGAGAGAGAGAGAGGGGGGGGGATAGATAAAGTGTAAGTTGAAAGACTTCATACAGTTCATCGGGATGTTACCCACCAGATTTGTTTACATTTTGCCCACAAGCAAAAAACCTCCAGTACCTTGGCTCAATGCCTTTATTTCTCCTGTTTCCTGCCATCGCTTTGATAGATTTTTGAGCAAATCCTAATTTAAGACATATTATTAATCATCAGCACACACACACACACACACACACACACACACACACACACGCATCATACAGACTTTCATGTGTCACTTATTGAAGACAGATGGCCTTCTCTTAAATCAACATATGGGAAAAATGGTTCTTGCTGCCTCATCTCTTCACAATCCAAAATGTATAATGATGTACACTAATATGCATCACTGCAAAAACGGCATACATTCACCTTAACTTAATCTATTTTAATATGATTATAGCCTGGTAATCATTACCCTCCTTTTTTCATAGTGAAAGATTCACAGTAGGCTAGTGGTGTCATCTCGTATTTTGAAAGAATTGACTACATGCACGGTATACTGTATTACGCAATACACAGGGTAGACTGTATTTTATGCAGATACATATTAGAGTTGAAATCCCTCAAACCAATCCATGATTATTTATAGTTTTGAGTTGAGTCATTATTATAGATACAGTTTAACCTCAGAATTTCCCATCATAATTTTCTAGAGTGATGTAATTTGATGTGTAAACTGGTTAGCTCATCGTAGCTTTCAAACTGTTTTATTCCCCATTTATCATACACAAATATGTTTTGACACATTTCAAGAGTCTGTTCTCCATTTGACTTTGACATTTTTGGCTTGACAGTTTGCGTTGTCTTGTCGTGTCATGTTCTTCAAACCAAAGATCAGAACCCATGCAAACTCATTCTCACACTGATTAAAATCACACATACTGTTTGGCTTCATGAAACAGGTCTGGAAATACTTTGATAACTTCATTTTAACACCTCTGAAGCTTCAAGGATTTCAAACAGTAATTAAGCACCATCACTACTGTGATTTGCAGAACCTATGTAGCAGGGATAGTTTAAGATGTGAATATATATATGAAAATACAAGGTATTTGAATCTGATAATCTCTGTTAATGAATGACAGAAAAGAAGAGATGAAAAAATAGTGTCCATATTGAGACAAGTAATAAAATAGAATACAATGTTTGAACAGAAAATTCCATTGCACACCTTAATGTCATTTTCTTTTAAAAACACATGTAATCTAATATAGTGTAGTGCCTGCACTCCACATGTTCTGTTAAAACAGTTTGGACTCTTGAGGTTTAACAGTACTACATAAAATAACAAAACTGTCATCTTATAATGAAAAATATTTGAAATAAACACAAACACAAAATATGTAAAATCTAGTTCTGTTCATAATGTGGAGCAGCACTTCAACTTAAAACATAAATTGCATTCATCTTTTATTAATTACCATCACGCTGTTTTCTGAACCCTGTGGTGAATTAAAGTTCCTTTCCATTGGCAAGTGACAAATGGGCTGACTTGGCATTTGATTATAAATGTCTTGTGTGTTATGATGGCTTCTTTGTATAAAATACATACATATATCAGTGTGTTGGTCTTGTTCCTGTGCCGAGTCAACAAGCTAACATTGCTCTATGTAAGCCAAAAGGTTTAGCCAAAAGAGCCATCATGACATATATGTCTTGTTTGCGTTTTTACTGTGTAAAGGTTAAAGGGTGAGATGTACACTGTCTATAGGTATGGCACACTGTATGCTGGAAGTATTTCTCACCCAGAGCTCAGACTCTTCAGTGGACTCTTAGTAACTATCTGCTAAAAGATGAATGGAATGTGTCCCTAACGTGGGGTAGCTAATCTGGAATTAAGAAAGTAGAAAATGGGAATTCAGGAGGGGTCTATTGTTGACCCAATGAACCAACCTTAATCTGTCCATGTCATTTTTACATAGAACATCTCCCTGTTTTTGTAATGCCTTTGTTGCCATTGTGTTGTGTTTTAAGGTTAGTTGACTCATATTTTTTTTTCCTTGGGACAGAGATTGTTCCATGAATGGAACATTTGTCTTGGAATAAAAACTCAGTGCTTTTCAATTATATATCATGGAGAATTACAATGTATAAACAAATCATCAATATGATTGAATGGGTGATTTCACTGCTATAATCCTGTGTTTATTTATTATTTAGTAATAATAATACCAGAATCAGATACTTTCTGTAAGAATTAAAGCACATGGTGAAGAACAAGTGCTGTTTGTTTCTCATGAACAAGCACATGTTTAGCCCTCTCTGTTCTCTCAATATATTTTGGCAATGATACTGAGCTTTTGGATGGGTGACTGGATGGATGGCTGTCTTTCTTGCTATCTCTGTACAGTATCTTTCATTCTCTCAGTTTCTGTGGTTTAAGAGCCAGCCTGCTGTATTTCCCGACCCCCAGGAGAAAAACACATTTCAGATCCCCTGGCCTTTGAAGCAATGGCCTGTCAGGACCTGGACTCCAGTAATGTCATCTTTATAATATTGTTTCAGTTAGATACAAGCTCTTCACGAGACGTGTTCTAGATAGTGATGATTTGTTCCTGGCCTTTCTGCATGTCTGTTCATCACCCTGAGAAGTCATAGGCGCATACTGTAACACATATATTTCTTTGTATTTCTACATTACCCCTATATATATTGTCCCTGCCTGCTTACTGTACAGCGTAGTGTCCTGCAGCTAAATCATTGGTCTCAGTGGTTTAGCTTACATGGCAAACTGTATGCCAAACAAATCATACAGGGATATCTGACAGTCTGCCACTGACATGGACAACATACTGTAGAAATATACTGATTGGGATTATTGTATGACAACTCAGCTGACCAAATCCTAACACAATTATTTAACAGTAACTGTAAAGATCATATCATATCCCACATTATTAGGAGGCAGTGCATGTCACTGTCCGATCTCTGGAAGCATTCAGTGACCTTTGACCTCAGGTTAGGCTGCTTTAAGACATAATGGTAAGGCTTCTGTCTGAGCAAGTGTTGATAAAGCAATGGTGGAGATAACCTGCCCATAGAAGTAAGATCTCCTTAGACTGGCCAGTAGGGCGATAACACTGGAGAGTTACTATGAAGGTCAATTCTGGGGCATCCTAAATATCCTGGAGGATCTCAGATCAGATCTTCACTTTCAGGTGTAGGCTGTACAGTCTCTCTCTTAGTTGACTCTCTCCATCACAATCATGTCATCGTCATCATCATCATCATCATCATCATCATCATCATCAATAAACCAATCGATCATTAAACAATTTACTAATAGCTGTGCTTAATTTGCTGAAATCATATAACTAAAGCATCGGATGCACTTATCCTTTTTATATAATTAGTTTTTTGTTTAAAAACTGAGAGGTTACCGGGGAAACCTTAAATGATTATTAACGATTGGCACGTGAGAGCTAACAAATGATCCAGGCTAATAAACTGCTTACGCCACGGGAAGCGGTGATTTATGATGGAGGACACGGGGACACTCTCTCCTCCACCATCCAAGGGAGGGGTGACGATGAGGAGCGCGAAGGGGAGGGAGGAAGCCCGAGAGAGGGAGAAATTGAATGAGAGGGACAGAGCATAGTTGAGTGAAGCCTCCAAAAAAACTTCTTCAACAAGCAGTAACTGAAACTACAGATAGTGCAGGCGCGTCGCCGGTTTGTTTTCCTTTTCTCTACACATGGCTGCTTAGTTCCATCGAACTTAATTTGCGTTAAAGTTCGGCGGCGGATGCGAGGGGGTCTCCGCTTGGAAAGATGGATCAATTAATAAGGACTCGGGCGTGCAGGAGGATATCTATTTTTTTTGTTATCCTGCTACACGCAACAACGGCACATACTGGTAAAGTATAGGCTACATAAACACCTGCCGAGAATTATATGATTTTGCGATGATGCGATAATGTGTACGCAAAAAAACAAAAAACGTCCTAATAGTTCGGTAGCCTACATTCCATATCTCTATATCTCTATGTGCTTTAAATCATTTTGCATTCGTCACGTTCCCCCATGGAATATATATTTTATTTTGCTGTTTAACTTGTGGTGGTGCTGCAGAAAGGGTAATTATTCTCATTGGATGGAATACAGCAGCTATTGACGCTTGGTTCAAACCTGCGAAATCGAAATAACTTTTATAATATTTGGAATACCGGTAGCCTAGGGCTAGGCCTACAATAAAACGTCTGAACAGAAAAATTAATGCTGATGAAAAAGATTCCTTTTGTGCATCATTGCACATATGGAATCCCTTATTAATATCTTGCATAATATAGACTACATTTGTGATAAACAACTGAGGTGCAGGTCAGATGTGGCCATATCGGATTTCTGCCATCCCCATACTGTAGAGTAGGCTTGCTAGACATTAGGAGTTCTATGATGTCATTGATGTTATAGAGTTTGCTTGTGACCAGTGTCGGTTTGCTGTGAAATGGCTTAACATTGGCTTGGGAAGGAGGTGAATGGTTGAAACACTGACCGAACTGAGTAGATTAAAATTCCTGTCATGGATCTGCTTAATGTGCCAACACACAGGCCTAGTTTAGCACTAACACGAGTTATGAATATCTTGGAAGCTCATGCAGATGCACATTTTATTCCTGGCAATTACAAAAGTGATTACAGGTCAAAACTGAAGGCAGCAGTGAGCCAACAATAAAATGTAATGTATTCACTCTAGGAAGGGAATTGGAAGAAAACTGGAAGTCATTTTTCCAATAATAATAATCTGTCTTCATGACAAGGGACTGGTCTGTCTGTGATAGTGTCCTGGTGTGCATTTTACTGTCCACAACAACACCTTACAACACAACATATGGGCTTCTGGCCTTGTTCATCCGATATTGTCGCCGTCAGAGTTTACTATTCCCAGGATAAACTCCAACATGTGTGTGATGTGTATGTTTGATTTAGCTCATTCCTACAGTATCTGCCACCCACACTAGAGTCTGGGAGTGGAGACCCCCGATCAGAGCGATAGGCCACGCCCTGTGGCCATGTCTGGTCCAGGGTGACACACCCCAACAGCAGTTAACTCTATGGACACCAGAAGTGCTTAAAGATGCCTCATTTACAAATGCATATCCGTTACGGCTAACTGGGCTATTCTCTGGAATTAGTGGAAAAGAGGTTCAGATGTTCGGAATTGAGCAAATATTGACATTAAACAAATGACATACGAGTGCGATATTTGGTCTATTGCGTCCTCTAATAAGGGGCTGCACAAGGGGCTGAGATTAATGGTGGAAATTACTAAAGCAAACAGTTGAGCTGAAATGGGAGTATCGAACACCCAGCTGTTTGCTGTGTGTGTTTGTGTGTGTGTGTGTGTATGTGTGTGTGTGCGCATGCGCGTGGGGGTGTTTTCCATTCGTGATTGGCTTTACACATACATACAAGCACTGAGAAACTAGTGCAGGTTAGTTAGTACAATGTGCGATGATGTGATGTTACTGTTATGTATAGTACAGTACACATTAAGCTCTTCATAGTATTCTCACAGCTGGTTGTCTGTGTGTTTTGGAGAGATGAGAGATCACTTTGTAGTCATGTTTGATTACAGGAAGTGAAACATTCTTGCACCCTCAGTTTATACTGTAATCTTTAAGCCTTTTTGCCTTTTCAAAATGTTCCCTCTGTTCGTTATCTTTTCTTTTAAGTGCCACTCAAGCGACTCAAAAATAGTGTTTATTTTTACTTGTCATTTGTACTTTAAACCCCTATTCCACCCTTAGGAAGGGTCTCATTTGAACTATTTGCCAACACTTAGCTAAGCTTCATTCACATTGGCTGGTGCAAGCGAGGGGCCCTTATTATCATCTAAAAGTGGCAAATGTAAACCATAGGTGGTGATAAATTCACCAGCCAATGGATGATGCAGAAACTGCTGTCTGTACAGTGCTTCTGCTATCTGCTGTTGCGATGACTCAACGTGTTTTTCTGATTTAAAGGTGAAACGCAGGGAGACGTCAGAGTTGTTTTGCTGTCACCGTGACCCGCTGATGCTGCTGAGGCTGCAAATGTGTCTGCTGGGCACTGAAGGCTTTTGGAAATCCTCCAGCATTTATTATGAAGAAATTATGCTTACAGTACGCACACATCGTGTATGGAGCCTGTGCCGGTCTATGGTGTGCAACAACATCTGGCCTCCAGAAATGCACCAACCCTGTTCACTGGATGCCGTGAGCACGAGTGTTAGACATGATGGAGAGGATGTCTGCAATGAGCGGGCATCCCCTTTCTAGCATGTTCTACCTATCACGTTATTCCAGGTTATGAGTAGGAGTGTAATGAGCCATATACAGTATTTCAAAAAAACAACATGTAGAAGTCACATTCATTATAACACTACATGTTATACTACAAGTAGAGTTGTACAGAAAGAACCAGAGGCTCTGTTCTGCCTGTTTGTTGTGCTCAGGCGTGCGCATGTCTTCGCTTGTCCGATAGGATATCCAGACGTGAGACGAGCTTGTGTTTGTGTGTAATAGAGAGGAGATTCGTCGCTACACAAGCACAAAACCCTGGCTCCTTTTTTACTGGAAGCAAAAGCGTTTAGAACTGCCCATAGGGCTGTGGCCAGCTGCATGTTATGGGGAGTTACTCAAAAAACATGAATGAACAGAACCCCTAAGAGGATACGAGCACGTCTGCGTATAGCTGTTTGGCAGCTATACGCAGACGTGCTCGTATCCTTTTAACACACATGCACACGCACATGCACACGCGCGCGCACACACACTCACACACACACACACACACACACACACACACAAACTGTGGTAGACGGCTCCGTGATGCATCTGAGTGACGGATGAGCTATAGGTGTTAGGTCATGTGCATGCATGTTTGCATGGATGCAGGTCTACCCCTCTGCCTTAGGCATGTATTTATGCATTCATGAGGAATTCTTGTGTGTTTTGTGTGTGTTCGTGTGCACACTTGTCGTGTGTGTGTGTGTGTGTGTGTGTGTGTGTGTGTGTGTGTGTGTCTGTCCAATTCCTGGCCAGATAGGGGCGTTGATGGGCAGGTGTTTTCTCCCTGGGCTAAGCAATGCTTGGCCTGCTGGGCTGTCATGCTGTGTGCAAACACAGAGTAGAATAAACTGTGAAGATGGACGGATTTTGGACTCATGCGAACAGCGGGGAAAACATCGAACCCTGTATCCCCAGACTACCCAGTGGCGACACCCTAACTCCCAGAGACCCCGAGCCTTAGCGAGAGGACTTATCCAAGGGCCGCTGACATATATTCAGTCTCCTCAACACATTAATCAAGGGTACTATTGCTATGTGTTTTGATGCAGAGGGTAAATTACATGTTTGGAAGTGCGTCTGTCTGTGGATGTCACTTGTGTAAAGAGAGTGTAGACTTTGTTGTTACAAAAGGAGCAACAATGAGATGTGTTGGATATACACACAATATATCTTTGTCCTCAACATACCGGATGATAAAGCAGCAGCAGAGGTTTTTGCGGTGCGGCGGATGCATTCTGCTTGGTCTCACACACAACCGCTGATTTTGATTGGCTCCCAAATGCACGATGATAACTGAAAGCAGACCCGGGCCCTGTAGGCCAATCATTGTGATGAATATCACCTCCACCCTGTTCACATTCTTCCAGCCAAACACATTCGCCCGTCTCCATAATGTAACGTGCCACGGGCGTCATGGCCGACATTTATGATACACTCCCCACCTCTTATTTTCCATAACCTGTAACAGTTTACAAGAAGAGAGCAGGGTGTTTGACAGATCGCTGACAGACAGAAAGGCTGCAGCGATTCAGAGGGAAATGTAGACTAAGGCAGAAAGTACTGGAAAGTACTGTTCGGTGATTCATCTGGGTGTTATTGTTGAGCTGCAGAGCGCGTGGGTTGTTATTCCATAACGGCGTGTCCAGGGTGTTTTTGTTTTATACCTTTTGTTTGTTTAAGGTTTTTGTGTGTGTTACTGTGCTCTTGTGTTAGTGCATGGACGCCTGTTTGGGTTCATGCGTGTGTGTGAGTAGCTGTGTTTATGTTTTTGCGGATATGTGTGTGCCTATGTGAGAACAGTAGCAACTGTGTTTGCAACTGTGTTTGTAACTGTGTGTGTGTGTGTGTGTGTGTGTGTGTGTGTTGGGGTTTCTCTTCACTTGACTTGCCTTGCCTTTCCTGCAATCACACAGCAGTGACCCACGGCTGATTAGATTAAAGTGAGTCTTCGCGGAGAGAAGCCTCGTTGAAGCAGCTTCGCCTCTACTCTGTCATCAGCCTCTCATTACTAATTGCTCTTCACCATTTAGACATTATTATAGATCCGAGGTGTAGGAATTAAATGGCCATGCGTTAAAAAGGGGATAATTTTGAACCTCTGTTCTTATACTAAAGCGTGCATTATACCGTCCATAGTGAAGCAGGAGGGTTGTTAAGTATGTGACACGTTTGATGCGCAGATGGCTGGCACATGCTGATATGTCATCGTCGCATGTACAGTACGACACCGCAGCTCCCTATCTCCAAGCTTAGCCACGAATCTCTGGGTGCGGGCTAACATTCTGTACGCTAAGCTATTGTAAACCTCTCTGCCCAGTTTTATCAGCCCCACTGCTTGAAAAAACTCTTCCCAGGCAATAATGGATTTTCTGTGTGTGTATGTGTGTGTTGTCAGTGTGTGGGTGGTGCAAGTCCAGTGGAATGTCTTCAGAGTCATATTTTGTGCAAACAGATAGGAGAAAGAGAGAACAGAAAAGCCATTATGCTGCAGTCACACATCCAGCATGCGTGAAGTGGCTTGTATGGTGAGTCTGGGCCACAGGACTCCAGTGCCAAGTGTCACACATCTGTAGAGTAATTGGTGGCATTTGCAGCAGACAGAGGGCGCGCTGTGCGATGGAGTGGCTACACTTTGAGATATTTTCCGTCCGGGACAACAGCAGAGCTGCAGGGCACGCATGGCGATCTCATAGGGCAGACATGACGGTCTTGTAGACAAAACGGCTCGGAAAGTGGAAGAGAGCGGAAATGCCACATGAAATACGTGGAATAGCATGTGCCCGTAATGTATTGTATTGTCACACGCAGCTTTAAGACGAACAGACGGGTTCAACCGACATTTTGAATACGTTAGCCTCCAATATTCCGTGAATGATTTTCTAAATGTTGATAAGTCCATCTTACTGTGATCTTGGATCAGCACGTTGCATAACATATCACTGCAATAGAGTCAGAGCCTTCCCTTGGCAATGTTAGCATGCTAATTCAGTCTGTCAGAAGTGACATGACCAATAGGCCTATACATTGATACAGTACTGTGGAGTTGTTTACAGTACTGTATGTGTTCAAGCAATACCCTCGTTAGTCAAATCATCCCCAAACCCATTGGTGATCAATCGTTTCCTTGAAAAATTCAATTTCCTATTCTCCTTACACCAATTAAGGAAAATATACTTTACAAATGCAGGATTAAAAACTAGAATAAAAACTAAAACTAAAAACAAAACCAGTTCTTCCCTAGGAGAATGCATGCGTGCCCTTGGGCAATGTTAAACCCCTACATGCTGACCCTCTTTAAATGGATTAGATAAGAGCTGGAGGTCAGCCAAGAGGCAAGAGAGAGCATTACCACACAGCCCAATGACATGCAGGTATAGTGCTTGCTCAGGCAACGTGCGCCGCAGGCAAGGTGTTGGCTCCCATTACGGGACAGAGATGAATCCAAGGCGGTAAATAGATAGTTCTACTTTTATTGATCTCTGGACACATCACAGCCTCACGTGGCATTCTGCCACTTGCCTGGGGCAGGGACCGGCCCACGGTAGTGTGTGTGCGTGTGTGTGCGTGTGTGTGTGTTGTTGCAGAAGAGAATGAATTTTTTTTTTTTTTTTTTTTTTTCTGACACTTAATTATTTTTTTCTGGAGGAATTTGTGCTCCTCCTCTCCTTTGTCCCTGTGGCACTGGTGCTCATTTCAGATGCTCTGTGTTGTCCTCAGATGACTCATAGGGGTCAGAGGTCTCTGTCCAAGAAAAGAAGAAAAAAAGTTTTCCTTCTGGTAAATAAATGAGCCCTATTTAACCGGCATTCATTTTACCCGGGGGAGGTTCTAAAACAGAACAGAATACTGATTTTAAATGTTTGTACTTGTGGAAATTTGGAAAATAACATTGCCACAGTGAAATGTCCACTTCTCAGTTAACTTTCTTACTGTTGGGAAAGTTACTCAGGAATTGTAATATGTTACTAGTTACTTATTTCTAGTAACTAGCAACAAGTTGCCCAACATTGCAGTTAATAATGTCTCAATTAATAACAATCACAAATTGGAACTGGCATCTTTGTAATTACAATGTAAAACTACGTATTTTGTTTCAGGTGGAATTTATACTGTATTTTATATATAAATCATTTAACCCACAAATGTGGATCAATTTAAAGGCACACAAACAATGACAGCACCTTTCTCAGTAAAGGTACCCCAGGTTATATACTGTAAGGCCTAACTAATTAAATGTATGTGACAAGTCTGGGGTTTGCCGGAATGGGTCGTCTCTTTATGCATTACATGGAATGAAATACATCAGGACATTATTGAGTTGACATTTTATATACTGTAATCTCTGGTAGTTTGTAATCCATGTCATTTAGTTTAAATTTTCCACTTTTATGTAGGCCAATCAGAGTTAATGAGGAAATGTCTCATGAACGATTGTGTGTGGGCAAATGTTAATTTGTGATGCTTAGCATGACACAGTATCCATGCCCCCGAGCCTTTGCTAGTTACTTCTGCAATCATTCAATTTGCTAAGCTTGTTTATGACGCTGTATCATATTGTAAATTAAGCCCTTCGGTCTTAAATGCCAAATGTTTTTTTTTCATTCCATGCCATTTATTTTGGCAGTAATTCACAGGATAACCTAACCTATTGAAGGCCCCTTGCCATGTTCAGAGAGTGAGCTCAGAGCTGTTTCACTGTGCAAATACACAATACCATAAAATGGAACCCGGTGTTTTCCGCAAGCAAAGTCTGGGCACCAGTAAATTCTCTCCACATGTTTAACAGGCACAATAAATGCCATGCCTTGGTTAGAGTGGGCAAAGCTAGGAGGTAATTTAAATTTAGGATGCTCATTTAACATGCCTGGAATGCTAAGTACTGAGTTTTCCTCACCAAGACTCCCCAGCTGGTTGGAGACTGGTTACATACAAAACTCCTGATCCTGGCTAATGCACGAAGCAGCGCGTCATCAACAGACATCTAATAATGCGCCTGACCGAATGCAAATAAACCCCCGGCTCATCATTGTAATGAGAAAAAGGCCTACCACCGAGAGCGCACGTCTTCAGAGCATGTCTACAGTGAGAGGCTCATTACGAATAAGCACACTTTGGCGCATGAATACAAGAATCGCTTATGCGGTACATTTTGTGCAAGCTAGCAAAAAAACTAATGGGATCGAGACAATGTGGCCTGCTGGTGCCGGGGTGGGCTATGTGCAGGTGTTAGCTGGCAGGTGTGCCACAGTAGGATTATGGGCTCGGCTGTGCATCCTATAATAAGCACCGCACAACACAAGCCACCTGCAGCCACTTCTCAAAAGAGCTGTCTCCTCCAGCTCATGAAAGCAGGAAGCTTTCACACTTTATGACCAGTTTCCAGGCACACTTAAATGGCTGCTGCTTGGCACGCTAACAACTAGTATTTAAGGGTAACAACAAAGTGCCCTCAAACCGGCATAGGGCAACTGTAACCACATAGGAAATAGAAATGGTATGGCTAACACCATGTTACTGCAATGTGGTTCCACTTACTGTAAAATATAGTTCTTCACTCTTATAGTTGAAACTGGGATCCACAGTAAATTAGACAATGCTACCTATATATCTATCGATGTGAACTACTGTATAACTATATATCCTATTACTCTTCTTTATACTGTAACTATGTTGTTGTAAATACACTCCTGTATCTTATACTGTACCTATGGTTACTGTTATTTCCTTCCCAGCTAATCCCATTGATGTTCTGCGGCTGCTGGAGCTGTCAGACAGCATGACGGGGGTGTCTATTGATGCTGGCCTGTGTGCCAGCAGGACAGACTTGAAGGAGACAGACCTGGCCTACAGGATAGACAAAAGGATCCAGCTCAGCGTCCCCACTAAGCAGCTCTTCCCTGGTACTGCACAGTTAGCTTATAGACCACAACTGCGTAACATCTGATGACATATACTGTATATTTTAGGGATGGGACAATATGAAAAATGAATGTCACAATTATCCTGGCCAAAATAATTGCATTATTATTGTGTTAATATGATTAAACTCTTAAAATGGCATTAAAACATAATGGAATGACTTGTTCTTACATTTTTATAAGAAACAAAACATTTGTATGGCATCATGACACACATACAGTACTGTATCTTTTTTGAGTGATTCTGTTTGCTTTGAAGCCAGTATATCAACAAATCCGATTTATCTCTTTTATGTGGCGGACACAATGGGCAAGCCGAGCCTTCAGCCATACTGGTAATTGACTGGAAAAATGCAGGCTAATGAATACATTTGTAAATCAATACAGTTGGACTGTGCACGTGAGTTAGACAGCTTATGTGAGGATATTCATGATTGCCCTGATAATGGACATTCACCACGATACGATCAGTCAGTCAGTTTATTTATCACAATAAACAATAATATTGTATATCGTCCCATCCCTAATATATACATATCTGTCTTATCTGTCATCTGCCACAGGGCTTTCAATGCTTTTGCCACCGAGACCTACTGCAGGTGTCTGACCTTTCTTTGAACTGGAAGTGCTAGTCCTGAGCTAGCATCTCCAGCTTCACATGGTTTATATTTCACATCATTATGAGCTTTCACTGGGTGGTTTTTGCAGTGCCACCAGACTTGAGGCTATACATGCTGCGCTCTCGCTACCGTGACTGAACTAAATCGTCTCCCCCTCCCCTATCCTCTCCACGATGCTCCTCTCCTTTAATGCTCTGCTCCTCTCTTCACCTCTCATCTCCGTGCTCCTCCCTCTCCTCTCCTCTCTCCTCGCCCACGTTCCGTCACACCGTGTATGCCCTCACTTTTCATTCCTTCTCCTCCTCCTCCTGTTCCCTCAGATTCTCCATTTCCCCAGGACTTCTCCCTGATGGCGACGGTGCGAGCCAAGAAGGACTCCCAGTTCTTCCTGCTCTCGCTGTACGACGAGCATGGCGTGCAACAGTTGGGCCTGGAGGTGGGCCGCTCCCCTGTCTTCCTGTACGAAGACCAGCATGGGCAGCCCACGCCTGACCTCTACCCGACCTTCAAGAAGGTTAACCTGGCAGACGGAAAGTGGGTCGAGCAGCTTGGTGTTTAACTCACATATATGAGATGTCTGCCCGCCTAAGACTGGGAGGCAGTAGTACGGTTGCATACACATGTACATATAGCCCCCCCCCTTCCCCCACATATAACCATTATGTCACTGGTGCGTGTTTTACAGTGACAACACTTCATACTGTATAGACATGAACTCATGAACTGGAATTGACTTGATTTACTATATAACTGAGGTTTCACAGTACCTTGTGTGTGTATAATCTGGCCTCTGGGGGCTAATCTGGCCTCTGGGGGCTTTGCCAAGTACACATATGCTCAATTGCACGTTTTATTTTAAAATTGCATGATTTTAGTTTTAGTTTTCACTTTTCATTGTGAGTGGGGGCCAAAACTAGAATTCTGATCAGATATTAAGATGGATACGCTACAACTGGAAATACCAGGCTCAAAACTGGAGGTATGAAAATACAGTTCGCTGACATTGCTACATATAACACTGCCACTAAATACACAGTTGACCTACAGTACTTGACCCTCGAGAAATACAGATAATCTGTGGATGATCTTTCAGCCATCTTGTCTCCAGACGTGGTTTTAGGTCCTTATCTGACCATCCGACTTGTCTCGTCTTGACTTTAAGGTGGCACAGGATTGCCTACAGCGTGCAGGGAACGACTGTGAGCCTCTTCTTAGACTGTGAGAAGGTGGAGAGTCTGGATCTGCTGCGAGGTGATAATGCTGTCGTCAGCACAGAGGGTGTCACCGTGTTTGGGACGAGGCTCCTGGACGAGGAAGTGTTTGAGGTAAGAGCGTGAAGACCTCTTAACGTTGGGCCTTGTTTGGAGGAGGTCCATTTTTTTAGTGTAGCTTTTTATTTTACTTAATGAGGGTTCTCTTTTTTTTTATCCAACCATTTCAATACGTGTTTTGTTTGGATAACTTCATCTCCAATTCGGACAAATTGTACCTGTTTTAAGCGTTGTGGAGAAGTCACGAAACATGAAGTGATTGGGGTCATCGGCCAATCCAATTCTGCAGGGCTAATTATCCAGTCTAGGAGAGGGGTGGGGGGACAAAGGGCATAGATGAGGAGATGAAAGGAGGGATTAGCACTGTTCAGACATGCCCTGGCCTCATCATTTCCACAGACATACCTAGAAATTCTGATGTTGTGGGTGTGTCAGTATCCAGCTATTGGCTATAGATGTATTAATTACCATGTGCACGAGCATTACAGAGCACGCCTGGATGTGAATTTGCATCCGGGAATGTCTTCAAAAGCTTTTTCGTTTCATTATTGTTTCCTATGATGACACAAACTTAATCAAAAGGCAATTGGCTATTTTAAACCGTTAAGGATAGGCTTATTCATGAGTATGATTAATAACTGCAGTTGTAATTGTACTACTAGTACTAGTACTTAGGAGCTCATTTTATGTGCTTCCCATGACAACACACAGTATGACCCTGTGGCATTGGCATAAATCTCTTCCCTGCATAATGAGAGTGACCAGCGTGATGTCCTCGGGCGCCATGTCTGTTCAGCGTCAGGCCCGGAGATGAAAAGGCGCTGGGTGCCCAGAGTAGGCCACCTCTCCGTCTCTCCGGCCCCCGGGATCCTGGAACCACCCCTGCGCCCTCCCACCACTACAAACACATAGCTTGAACTGCAGAAAGGCCCAGAGGAATGGGCTATTATTGCTGCCTTTCAGTTTGGGAGTGTTCAGACGTCTTCACTTTCTCCAGGAGAAACACATACTGCTATGCTGAGAGCAGGCCTGCTACATTTGGGGCTGAGTCAGTGACCACTCCTTAATAACGCCCATTTTTATCACTGAAGAGGAAACAATAGGTGATATTGTAGTGAAGGTTGATTCATCGTGTGATGAGAAGAGACAATTAAATCCAGACCCACGCAATAATTGCCCCTCTCAAGATTCGGCCCCTATCCTAACTTTACCTCCGTTGCCCCTCCCATGTCTTAAAGCCGCTCTGTATATATTCCCCGTCCATCTGTGACACACAAGTGAACCTTTTTCTTTAAGCACTTCCTCGTGGGACTATACATTGTCCTCTATCACCACTCACCACACTCACTCTCTGCCCTCTCTCCAAAATGACAGCCTCCCTGTAAGATCCCATCTAATGGAGTAGAAGGTGGTAATGGTAATTGCGCAGCTGAACAAGACTTTTCAGACTGTGACTGCTGATAGGTTCCATCCACAATCTATCTACCCCAACAGTCCATGTAATCACTGTGGCGAACTGGCGCATTCTTCAATGAATGTGTGTGTGTGTGTGCAAGCAGCTTGTGTTTTTGTGCTTGTTTGACATTTGACGTGTACAGTATTTGTGCGCGCTCGCGCGCGTGTGCGCATATGTGCTCACTGTGTGTGTGTGTGTTTGTGTGTGTGTGTGTGTGTGTGTGTGTGCGCGCTTGCGCGTGTGTGTGTGCACTGTGTGTGCATCTGTTTATTTGAACGTCCAGCATTGTGTGGCCAGGGTGAGGCTAATAGTTCCAGGGGAGACCATGTCAGGCGGCCAGGACCATTCTCAAGCCTGGCCTCTGGCCCTGTGTGTTCCCAGGACCTGGTTCTTGGGGAGGAGGAGGAGACCAGTGTTCCGGCCCAGTTCCCACAGCGTGGGAGCTCAGTGTGCGAGCCCTGGGACTGTGGTCAGCCCCTTATGTCTCTATTGCTTCCAGATTTTGCCTACAAGCGGCTACAGAACACTGGTGCTCAGACTGAGCATTGTGCTTGCATTAGCACTAAGGCAAACATCAAACTGCCTGGTGGTTGGTCTTTCTTGGCTGCTGTGTGCCCTTCTTACGTGCCACCAACACACTGGCGGCCCAGATGGGATCCACACACACGGTTTGTTCACGAAGACGTGGATCCTTTCTGTCTGGATTAGTATTGGAAAGGCAGAAATTTTGTTTGGCTCTTGTGACACAGGCATGTTAAGATCCTGACCTGTCAAGCATATCATTAAAGCCCAGCTTTATTTAAATTCCCAGCTCCAGATCTAATCACAGAAACCCATAGATTCCCACACAGATAATTTAATTGGCCAAGGTTTGTCGTAGACATATTTTGTCTTGGTAATAACCGTGGTCAGATGTTTTCGGTTAGTCACTATCATCTGTTGCACTTCTGGCAAGTCTGGAGAAACAAAGTACTGTTTCATTACATTGTTGTTTTTATTTTTTTAAACCTTGTTTCTAATAAACAATTGCACTTTCTCTCATCCGGAGAGACACTGGTCTCTAATCTATGATGACTCATAGTAGAGACAGTTGTTTGTATTGGTTGTGTATTGGATGGCGCTTAAGACAAGGAGAAGCTAGTGGTTCATTATAAGATGTGCAGGGCATGCTCAAGACACTCTAGCACCCTTGCTGTGGTTTTCAGCAGTAACTTTTACTTCCAGCTGTGCACTAATCAAGGAGGTTTGTGTCATCAGAACTTCAGAGGTTTTAGTTGACTTCATTTCCAGTGCCACAGACACGTTCTCCTCAGATGTTCGTAGCCATTGTAAATGGGGGGTGACTGAGTTGGACACAGGCAGAGGCACACAGCGCATGTTGACAGCGCATGTTTATGGTGCGTGCCAATGGCACAAGTCGATCTAACGCGTGGCCAGTATTTGTTGCTCATTTCTTGACATGTGGCAGGAGCGGTAATCGGGCGCAACAGTGGCTCAGTTTGTGCTGTATGATCTCTTCTACTATTGAAAAATGTACTGTTTCTAAGTTGCTTTGTATAAAAGTGTTTGCTAAATGCTGTAAATGTAAAAAAAATGTAAACAATTGTATACAGTAAGTGTTGGATTAGAATCAATGCATTATTCATGTGTTGGGTCTGTCTTCAATTACAGCCAATCAAATCAGCTCTTCTCATTCCATTGTCATGGCAAACTGCCAATTTTGTAATGGACAAAATGTCCAGGTACCAGCTAAAACAGAAATGTTTCTCCCAGGAGGAAACTGATGTCCTTGTTCAGAGTCACCACGTGTGCATATGGCACCTGTAACCGCCAAGGCTCAGGACATTAGTCATGTGTTATATTGGATGAGTCTGTGTTCATTGCACCTTCATCTAAAGCCTGGAAACTACAGTACCACACAGCACCTATGTCTGCGCTAAGATGCTTGTTTGTTCATGAGACCTGAAGCCATTTGATCTGAGGAACGATGCCGTGTTGTCTGAGAGCTGGTGCCGAGGTGACTGAGGATGTCCTAAGATAAAACGTCACTGTACCTGTCCCTGTCAGCCCATGCTACTGAATAACAAATCCAAATCGGATTGCCTTTGTTCCAGAGGTGAGAACGAACACTCTCTCTCCTTCGCCTTTTCACAATTGCACATGCCCTCTCTCTTGTGTTTCAGTCAGAGATAGTGTTCGCTTGTGCCTGACGCTGGCCACTTTCCAAAACCTGATGGAGCAAAGAAGAGGATAGAAGTTAAATTGATAATGACCTCCTGTCATTCTGGATGTTAAAGCAAAATGCCGCTGAATGTTTTGCCAGCCTTGTCTCTCTCTGGTGGTTTTATTTGTCAGCTTTAATCTAGATGTTGGTGGGTGGGGAGAGAGGAGAGACTTGTTGATTTATTTCACCTCTGGCCGCTGTGCCTAATTAAAGAGATTACAATAGGGCTATAATTAACACTGCTACATCCATCTGAGTCAATTTATTACAAATGCCCAGCTGTTTCTGAATAGCATTTTACCCTGCAGTCTTTTTTATGTTGCGTCGCAGTCAGAGGTTCTTATCATTGAGTTATTATCATCCCTGTCAAGTGCCATGGAGATATTTGCATCTAATTTCCATTCATTTTATTTAAACTCTTAAATTTCAAGATATTCAGCAGAAATGTTCATTTAGAGCGGTTTCAAAGCCAGTTGATGCCATATAATTGTGCAGTGTGTTTAGGTTAGTGTTGTTAGGGCTCCAAGGCTGGATTAAAAAGTGATAACATCTTGACAAGGGACTGTCAGCAAGTACAGTGTAGTTTGACTCTTCTGTTTACACAGCCTCTGCTAAAACTATGGTAGCAATAGCAGGTGTTGGACCCTGTTCTGTTAATTTTGTGTCAGAATGTATTTGGCTTTTCACGCAAGTGTGTTTTGGAGTTATTTATGGGAAATGTTGTTTTTTGCGTGGATCTTTACAATAGTATGTGTTTGCCAGAGTTACAATGCATTGCTGTAATTGTATGCTGTATGGAATGTTAACATTACTTTTTCTGTGTGTTTAGGGGGAAATTCAACAGCTGCTGATTGTGGAGGACCCCCTTGTAGCAGAAGAGTACTGTGTGAACTACATACCCGACTGTGACACACCTTTGCCGTACAGCACCCAGGCCATGGAACCCCAGGAGGTCAGTACCACCACCCAGAGGGGGTGGCTATATCACGCACTGGCACCCCAAACATTTACGCTTCTAGGACAACCTTTGGATAAATTATGAATGTAGGGAACTGGGCTGCATTGTTAGCCAGTTTATGATTGGAGATAGCACCGTTGTACCAATAAGCAAGGCATTTCACTTCATTGAACCAATGACTTCTTGGGAGGCAACTAGACAACTGTACTGTTTAATAGCATATTAACATAGCACAACATAAAATATTTCTGGTAAGTACTGCAGTGACAGATCAATCCTATATTTTGTTACAATCCAACTCACATACTCAGAATGATTTATCACAGAAAGCAGGGATGGGTTTGTCCTGTTTAGTGCCTTGAAAGATCCAGAGCTGGCCTTTACAGGAATGCAGTTGTATGCTAAATGTTCTGTATTTCCTATTCCAGAGAAGATCTAGTGTTCGTGTTGAGACATTGTCAGGTCTTCCTTGTCAGTGTTGGCTGCAAGACAGCGTCGGGCTTGCAGAAGGCCTTGTTTAACTGCCAACCAATAAAACGGAAGAATAATCATGCAAATGAATTGTGTGTCCCGGAGACTTAACCGTACCTTTCTCAGCCAAGAGGAGGTCTCTAGACAGCGTATGTATCTTACGTTGGCGTTAGCACACTTCACAGGCAGGCCAAAACGAGCAAGAATTCAAAGAAGGGGCTCCTTTGAAATGCAGCCAGCCGGGAAGCATCCTTAGGTCAGGTTGTCTCATGCATTCTTATGCAGCCCGATAGCTTACACACATGCGCACGTGCACGCGCGCACACACACACACACACACACACACACACACACAGCCAAGGGCCTATAAATATATATCACAATATTTAGAGACTCTTTAAGCCCTCTTTGGGTTTGTATGGGCAATGGAATCAATCATAAAAATTAATTACTGTAAATCTGTGTATGTGTGTGATAGAAAGAGAGAGAGAGAGAGAGAGAGAGAGAGAGAGAGAGAGAGAGAGAGAGAGAGATTGATTATTGTTGTCCACAGAGATGCTGTCAGTGTCCAGAGGAAAACACAGCCCTAATTGGACAGTCCTAATAATCCTCTGTGTGTGGGTGTGTGTGTGTTTGGCATGCGCATCCAGTCCCTTGACACTACTAGAGTGGCCCATTAGGGCTAATGTGTGTCCAATGAGCTGCATTTGCAGACGCTGTCAGCATCTGTGACGCCATTCTTTCCCATGCTGTGACCTTGTTTACAAATGGGTCTGAATGGCATTGTCGATGCCTTTCACGTACCACACTTTCCCAGACTGCACCTATACCGCCGACTCTTATGGCTGCCATGACACATATTTGCTCACTTGACTGGACATTAGCACTTGCATGGGATGGTCAGTGCGTTGACCCCTGACCTCGCAAGCAAACATGTCCTTCCCCTTTTGACTCTAGGCTTTTACAGGCTCTCTTAAAGGCAGGAGTGCCACTGTGTCTGACCCCACGGGGTGAAGGGGTGTGTGTGGGAGGGGGGGGGCAGGGGTGTCGGCAGTGCTTCTGTACTGCCGGGCGTTAGCACTGTATTCGTATTCACAGCTTTTTTGTTCTTCTCTCCCATCCACCCACTTCCACCCTCGCATCGCGCCGCACATTGCTCACAACAAAGGGCACCTCGCCGCCGCCTCCTGCTGGTGGCGCGGTGCCAAGCGACCGGCCGGAGGAGCCTAGGAAACGCTCGGAAAAAGACAGGCGACGCAAAAGGGACAAGAAGAAGCGGGATAAGGACTCCAAAGGCAAAGGGAAAGGGAAGGGGAAGAAGAGGAAGAAGGGGAAGAAGGGGAAGAAGGGCTCTCGGAAGAGAAAGCACCAGGAGGACCCCCTCGAGGAGGAGCTCCTCAGGGTGTCCACCACGCTGTCCGAATATCTCTCCCGAGAACCCTTCCAGCTCACCGAGCTGCCCGAGGCGGAGACACCCACCGGAGCCTTCGACGAGAGCCTGATGGAGATGCCCACACAAACCCTCCTTCCTATTGGCTCAGCATCCACCGGAGCCTTTGACGAGAGCCTGATGGAGATGCCCACACAAACCCTCCTTCCTATTGGCTCAGCATCCACCGGAGCCTTTGACGAGAG
>JAOEGT010039641.1:0-39572 GCA_025447795.1 Speoplatyrhinus poulsoni | reverse complement strand
TCCACAAGTGTATGCATTGATGGATATCACTTTGGAATGTGCTGATCCAGGTATTTTACCTGCTGATAGACAGTGCTGAAGTGGTCAAGAATGTAGTCCATACTTCGCTTTTCCAACACCTTACAAGAGTGGGCTTCTGCAAAGCAGTGTATGCCCACACAGTTCGTTTCATCCATCTGCCGCTCCATGAAACGACAACAGGCCTCTCGCACAGGCATAATGTCCAGCAGGTTAGCAGCTGCTAGTAAGGCCTAGACCACATAATAGAAGGTTATAGAGAGAGTATGATACACAAAGAAGAGTCAACAACTGCCAAGATCTCACCTGCACATTTGCTTTGGAGATGAAGACCTCTGATGTGTAGGCAAAGCTCACCAGCATGCCTATCATCTGTGGTTCAACCCCATTAATGGCCACCCGCTCCTGTTTGGACTCTATCAAGTCAGTAGAGAACATTGCCTAAAGGAATTGAAAGAGGAAACGCTTTGTCTTTACATTTTCTATTTTTTGGATAAATGGCAGTAAGCTTAATAGGCCGTACAAAGTTGACTGTGGCGTGTAGCCTACCTGAAAGTAGGCGCTAAAAGATGCCAAGACAATGCGATGGCAGGGGAAGTCCTGTCCCCCGCAGCAGAGGGTCACATCACAGAAGGCGTTGTTCAGTCGAAGACTATTCAGGCCCTGCAACACCGTCGAAGGGTGCTTTGCCTCCACAAACACATAATCTTCAGTGTCTCCATCCAGGCCTATAAATGTAGCGTCTGGTGCGATTGTGGTCAGGTCTACATTTGTGACTCGATTAATTTCAGCCATATCGCCCTTTTCCAGACAAGCCTGAAAGGAACGCTATTGTCAGGCAAAGTGTAGAGCAGATTAGATCGACAACCGCTGCGCCGATCATATTATGACAACCGCGTATGAAAAGTTATAATCTTCAATCAACGGAGCACTAACAGTTTACCATCAGCTAACAACTGAATATGTAAACCAGTCAACAAAAGTGATTTATTTAGCTGATAAACAGCAGTGGCTTTAGCAAACTATGTTAATGCATTGGCTTTTGCGTGCTCTTCTAAATATGAGAAACTACAGAACAGTACAACTTGGATTGCCTTAGCATGCATACATTTAAAACACATTTACGGTACCGTACGGTAGGCTGAAATGTGAATTTGCTCTGAATATTTCCCCCGAACCTGGTCGAGTATTATAGCTTCTTTCTTACGACCACATAATCGTAGAATTACACCGTTTATCAAAAATATAGTTAACACTATGATGAAACTACAATGTCTACTTCAAATAAAAAATACCTGGTAATGCTGGAACCATAACACAAAATCGTATTTACAGCAACAAGAATTCCCTCAAACGTTCAGTTTGCAGACGCCTCTTATAACTCCTCCCTCCGCACATGATTGGTGTAGGCGTAAGCCTACAGTAGGATACTAAGACCTTTGACAGTTTCTAACTTTTTCCAGCGACAATTAATATTATGATTATATAGTCGCCGCCACATATAACTGTAATATTGTCACTTTCAGGCATATACGTTTTGTGACAGTAGGCTGAATCCTTTCTAACTTAATTGTATTTTTCAAAGTAAAAGTCTCTCCAATACCTTGTGTCCTCAAAAAGTTCTGACATTATATAGCAGTAAAATGCCATATACAAATGGGAAAGGGTGTAAAAGACAATTGTACTATCAGTCGTCACTGTAAATATAAAAGCTTTTCAAGATATATTTTAGACCCCTCTTTATTGTCAGACATGCATGCAATTCGCACAATCATTAGTCTACCATTTACTTGTATACAGATAAACAGTATTGAAGTGAATGCTATATGATATAATTGTATAAACCATTTTATTGTGTTATTTAAATAGTCATATTTGGGATTAACAATAACACATCAAAGTGCATCTTAAAAACTGTTTATACTATGATATACTCCAACCTACAAATCGTTGTTATGCACAACATTGAGATAAATTCGTTTTATATTTGCATCATAAAGAATTATTTGTGATTTATGAATTAATAATTTGCAACAGCTATAAAGCTGCATGATTTTATTGAGTGCATGCATTTCATATTCAATCATCTGGATTAAAGAGACATAACTAACATGTAAGCCTGTAACTTTATTTAAAAAAAGTCAAACTCATGATTTTATTAATAAAGGTTATATATTTACAAATAACATTCCTAGTTGTTTATTCAATTACAGGTGGCTGTCTTTTATTATACCGGGACTCTCCAGTGCATATTTTCTCCGGGCAGCAGCTTCCAGAACCTTCTTTCTGGGTCCCAGTTGAATTCGAATGCCTTTAAGGTCTTCATCCGAGCAAAGCATTAGGGCATCAAGGTCTAGTTGCTCTCGTCTAAATGCCATGGCAAAGTCTTGCAAGGAAATGGCAGACAAGAATGTATCCAATGGAGAGGTCTCTTCATCATCTTCATCATCCAGTCCTAGTTCCTCCTCGTTCCATGGAAGTTCTGCACCGCCATCTTCGAACTCATCTCCATCACTCTCATTCTGTACGAGGTAACCAAGAGTTTCAGTCCCCCCACTGCAAATATCTTCAGACTCCGGACTCATGATTTGCATGAAACGCAAGCCCCCAAGCCCCGGCCTGTTGAAAATAGACTGTGTGGGTTTGCTTAAATCATCATCATTATCATCACTGAAGCTGTCCATATCATCTCCCTCTAGCGCGTTTTCATCCTGCTCATCAAAGACCTCTACAAACTCTGGCTTTGCATGGCCCATCCCATTCTCCTGCTTGAAGATGACATTCCCACTCCCATTCTTTCCCTTATCTGTCTTGCCAAACTTCTTCTGGAGGGTTCCAAAAACACTCCCTTTGAGTGAACCAATCTTGTCTGCAGCGATCAGACTGGAGAACTGCTTGCTCACGCTGCCCATGGTATCAGATGAAAACCCTGATGCACTGCCAGCTTCAGAAGCAGGCCTGCTGCTGACTGTGCCACTATACATCTTATCCATTTTGCTCTGGTGTCTCTTCTTCACCTTCTCGCAGTGTTTAACTCGTTTCTCTGCATTGTTTTTGGCCTCCTTCTTCAGCTGCGCAACGCTTTTGGCGTTTTTGCTCGTCTGTTGTGAAGCAGCGGCATCCAGGAAGCGCACACAGTCCATGCGGTCACGCGAAGCAGCCACGTCCATGGCTGTGCGGAAGTCATTGTCCAAGGCAAAAAGGTTGGCGCCAAAGTTGACAAGGAAGCTGAGGATCTGCATGTGGCCATTTCCAGCCGCATGATGCAAAGGAGTGTTTCCCCAGATGTCACTCCTATTGGGATCCCCTCTGTATACACATACACACACACACACACACACACACACACACACACACACACACACACATACAGGATTATATGGTTTATGAGGTCACTTTTTGGTGGTTTACAGGGACACAGGTTTCCCAACATCCAGTCAACTTAAAAGCAATGTCAACATTTAAAATGTTATATATAAAAGACAAATCTAACTGAAAAAGCAAAAATTCACTTTCTATGGGGTTATGACCACGCACACACATGTACGCATGCGCGAGCACGCGCGCGCGCGCACACACACACACACACACACACACACACACACACACAGGGACTACATTATTTACTCTATTTGTGTCTGGAATTAGCCTTGTGGTTAGCCTCAGCAATCAATATGCTCGTTTGGTTTCAGACCATGACTAAAGTGTGGCTCGCATTCCTCTCTTCTCCTCCTCTGTAGTCTCTCTCTGTTCTATAGGCTACCCCTCCCCCAATAGACACCTGCTGTACACTTTGCCTGGACAGTTGCTTTTAAAACATCACTGAGCTGGGACTAAAATGCGGCATTATGCGGGCGCTATTGAGGTATAGCCTACCTTTAATGTTATCTTGATAAACTAAGACTGATTTAACAATCACGTCAATGGTGTGTATCTTAATTTAATGTGATATAGCCTCATGCAACCTATAAAAAAATCGACCCCTAAAAGCTCCACAAAACAGGCGTGTTGTTAATTGGTAAGTTATTAAGAGTTAAAGTCCTTCTGTCTCCAATTGCAATAGCCCCGGTAACTATCATAGCAACAGCTTGTCATAAAACTAACTTGCAAGATATTCTGCCAAGCTGATGACGTGCAAAAGGAAACGTGAGTTAAGGAACATGTAATGTTGGTTCACAGAATATGTCTCTCAAACTGCTTTACAATGAGACAATATTATAGGTTACTGCACATTTCCAGTAGGTCAGCCAGCCCATATGATGAATGGAGGGTGATGGGATGGATAAAGGATTTTTCTGTTTTTAAAAATGGCTTTGTTTTAGCTTGATTATTTGGTTCAGAAGGCAGAGTGCAGTCCAAAGTATATATATTCTTTAAGTAATTTTATACTGGAAAGTTAGTTAGTCTGAAGTTCAAATCAAATAGCCTAATATTTATGGTGCACTTAATTGTCTCAACTTTTTAGTGTATATATGTTTTACTTCATATTCAGTAGCATGATTAGCTATGGAATAGCTTGCTGATTGGTTTGCTTGTGTGTTTGATTACTATCAGCTTCATTCGTAGAATATAGTGAAAGCTGTTTGAACTTACCCTCTGCTGCATATGAGTTGAAGGGCATCTACATGCCCATGGAAGGCAGCCAATACAGTGGGTGTCATACCATCCTCATCCCGAGTATTCAAGTCATTTTTAGTGGCCTCCTTCAGGATGTCCAAGTTACCATCAATCGCAGCTTTATGGTACCGGGACATGTTCCACCCTGTTGTTATTATTACCACGGTTACAAAAAATAACACAAATACCTAAAAATTAACAAATAAAATAAAAAGTATTAGCCCAAAAGATAACAAAAAGGGCTATTTCCTTTCCTCCAACTAGCCTACATCCACATTGGAGAGCGGACGGTGGAAACCGAAGGCAGTGCAGCAATCAAAGTCCAATTCACGCATGACCAGAGATATAGCCTACTGCTTTATCAGTAGGGAGGGATGTGTTAGGTCATCGTGTTCTTAGTCTGGTTACATCAAAATTATTTCTTCAATTTACTGTTTCACTTCAATACACAGAATACTGTCAATTAGTTTTAATTTAGTTCTGGAAACAACCCAGATCCGTTTTCACACATGAAACGGTCAAACACGTAGACACAATTATTACAGTTGTTATGTTATTATATGTTATGTTATTGTTATTACTATTATTATTTATAATGATTATTATGATTATTAGTGTATAACCTAGTAGTAGTAGTAGGGTTAGGGTTGGTAGTGAATTTGTGTAATCTGGGAGAATCTTTGCAATTTTGACTTGTGTAATTTTTTTTCTAATAGGCTATCAAAAAACACATTATACACCTTTCTGTAATCCCCAATATGTTTTCTAACCACACAAGAATAATTGTAGATTTCATACCCAGGGCTAAAAAAAAGTATTTGATCTGCCCCCGAACAACATAGGCCTACACAATGAGACTGAATAACAACACAACATAGATGCTAAACCTACACAAATGTATGACTATATTTTGTTTGAACAGGAAAGATAAAGACTGGAGTTTAGTTGTTTCACATTAGCCAATGTCCCAGATTACCCGAATTCGCCCTAGTAGCCTGTAGTAAACCTGTTATTATTTACATGTATGGACCTTGGTCATATAAAATATTGCAACAGTCATACTGTACATCGTACTCCCTCCCAGTAGATGGCGATGTCACCGAAGCATACTCATGGAGTGAAGATCACAACAAGGAATGAATGACAACTGAGAAGATTGATGATACAAACTCAAATCACTACCGTCACTGCACATTTTCTTGGAACTAAACAGTCTATCAACGTGGATTTCATATTGACATTAACAACATGGGGTTGTAAGATAAAGACGTTGAACTAATCAAATTCTCAAGCCAGTGATAAAGTGGCGAGGAAGACCCCGGCACTCTTAACCGGTGTTGGGTTTGGCATCGGCTGTTTCGGTCGGTAAAAAGCAGCAGAGATGTCTTCCAACAATGGGTCGGCTGTCAGCCTTCTGTCGTACGAGACACTTGTGCATGCTGTAGCAGGTGCAATGGTGAGCAAAGAATAATGTATTTGGTTATACAGTACGTGTTACAGGACTATATCTGAACTAAGTGCATGCATGCTCAGTGGAATGACTCGAGGTGATTTTTGCTATACTAGGGGAGCGTGACTGCGATGACTGTCTTCTTTCCATTGGATACAGCGAGAATTCGCCTGCAAGGTTGGTTAGAGATCTGTTTTATATATACATATATATTCTAGATAGCCAGGCCAATTTGACTTACAAATTGAAAAAAAAAAACATACACCCAAAAATAAACAAATAAAATAAAAATGATTAGACCAAAAGATTAGGTTGGTTGGTTAACTTTTAAGTTGATTTCCATAGTTCACAATTGTCCAATGTGCTACAGTATTACATTTTCCTGAACACCTGGAAGTCCAGTTTAACCTGTTCTGTCACTTGAAAGATGGGAGACATTCAAATGACCCCCACCCCCCCCCCTTGTTTTTTTCTTCTCTCAAGTGGACGAGAATCGGAAATCTAAATCCACCCCACTCATCTTAACAGAGATTGCAAAGGAAGAGGGCTTGTAAGTATGGGGTCCTACCATAGCATAGCTTGCAGGGTGCTGCAGTTTGTCCTCAAGTGCATCATGACTTTATCCCGTTACTGCAGTAAAATGACCCATTACTTTATCTTCTTATGATTCAAAGCTATTTCAGTGAGCATACATCTATAAATTAAGACATGAGAAATGTTATGAACAAGCTACTCCAGTGACATTTCCTCCCTTTCCACAGACAGTCTCTATACAGAGGTTGGTTCCCAGTCATCTCCAGTCTTTGTTGCTCAAACTTTGTCTATTTCTACACTTTCAACACAATGAAGAAGCTGACCGGTTCTGGCCAGGGCGTGTCAAGGCCTGGCAAAGATCTGCTTATGGGGGTCGTATCAGGTAACCACAATTAAAGATAACTTTGGCAGTGGTCTTTAATTATTAGCTGTGAAACTTAAGTCCTAGAATAGAGATGTTGAAATGTGTTAATTTAGGGGTGGTGAATGTGCTTCTGACAACACCGATGTGGGTGGTCAACACCCGATTGAAGTTGCAGGGGGCAAAGTTCAGAAATGATGACCTCCAACAGACGCACTACAAAGGGATATTTGGTATGTGTCACACAAAAGAAAAAAAAAAACATTTTTGTTAAAAAACACTGTTTTCTAACTATTACGTTATAATTGACCTCCCCTGTTAGATGCCCTATCCCAGATCATAGCTAACGAGGGGGTGGGCACTCTTTGGAATGGCACTCTGCCATCTTTGGTCCTTGTCCTTAACCCAGCTATACAGTTCATGATCTATGAGGCTATGAAGAGGAGGTCAGGTACAAGAGGGAAGAAGGTACTGTGGGATACAATTAGATGTCAGTGCTCTAAAAACAAATCTGCTGACCTTTCAGAGTGACTTTTGGAGTATTTACTCAATCATAATTTTTGGTGGTTATACTTGGTTATCGACTCATGTTTTTTTTTTTTTTATGTACTGTTTTCTATTGGTGATTACCAGATATCATCAGCAGAGATATTTGTCATTGGAGCAGTTGCCAAGGCCATAGCTACCACCGCCACATATCCCTTGCAGACTGTTCAGGCCATCCTAAGGGTAATATGAGTTTGTATTTGGAATAAACTCACTGGGTTGTCACAAAGTACTGACATTTCCATGGCTGCACTTGATAGGACTTGTGATTTTGACAACTTATCCTTCCAAAGTTTTAAATGCCACACATATCAAACATGTGATCACTGCATGCATCAGAACCGTTTGATTTTCGGCACATACAGTATTGTATAAAAGTTATTTTTATAGCACTTTGTATTAGAGGTATAATTTAAATGCTGTGTGTGACAAAGCTTTCTCCACAGAAGGCTACTACACCGTGAAAACGTACGTATACTGTATGTGGTGACAATGTTAACGTGTTGTCATTATCTGTATATGCAAACTGCTATTCTCTACGGTCTCAAGTTTGGCCAGTACAAAGGTGATGGCGAGGGTGGTGTATTAGGAAGCCTACGTAACGTGGTCCATCTGCTGATGGAAAGAATCAGGTTCGTGCAACAATTATGCAATCTCACACAGAAAATGGGCCAAGTGGGACCAGCTTCATGGTTATTCTGTTCTCTTCATTACAGGAGGCATGGCACAGTCGGTTTGTACAAAGGACTGGAGGCTAAGCTTCTTCAGACAGTACTGACAGCTGCCCTAATGTTCGTTGTGTACGAAAAGATTACTTCGGCCACCTTCAAACTCATGGGCCTTAACAAGAAACTGAAGAGCTGATTTCATACCTGCTTTGACCATGTCTGTGTAGGACGCTTAACTGTAGGGTTATTATTTACGTGTTATGGGGCTGTTTAACTCAAATCAGTGCAGTGATGTAAAGCTCATCATGAAGATTGTCCTCTATTCACTGTACATCCCTCACGCAGCCTCTCTTCCACCTTAAGATGCATACCATCCAAGACTGGCTGTTGGATGAAAACACATTGACTATACAGCTTCTGCCTACTTTATATATTTTGCACTGTAAGATCTCACACTGCGAGATCTTGGTGTGATTTGTTGCCATGGAGATGGAAAATGTAGTTCCTCACCTGCTACATAGTGCTGATATTAGACACCCAGTGTGGTGTTAAGATGTCAGTACTTTCCACACAAGCACATTAGTTTGTTTATAGTTGTGAAGACCAGAAGGTCGTCTCTACGTATGAGTTTCCTATATGTTGATTGAATGGAAAACTTTAAGGATTTAAATAGTCTTTACTGTCCAAGCTAAACAAAGTCCCCATACTGTATTTGGCTGCAAAAAAATAACTTATGCTTTAGTTATTTTTGTGCAGCCAAATAACCGCTTTAGGCATCTCCTGTGCATCTTTGTTCTGCCCTTCTAGTGAAGGCACTGGACCAGATATCTTTACTATGTGAATGTAGCTCATAATTAAATTAAGTGCAACTCAGTCCTTGGTATACAGTTAAACATACCTCTCAGAATATTTACTAAAGCAATGCATTTTTTAATCATCTGCAAGTCATTCTTACATGCTAGTTGTGGGCATTACATCAATGCAGCCAATAACACATTTTAGTTTCCATTTACACCATTTACAGATCATGAAATGAACAGACTGTCCTGAGACATTACTTTTTTATAAAAAAGTGGAAGTTAAAGAATAATAAACAATCAATTTATAAAATCTATTCCAGCTCATGAATATACACCAAGTCTTAAATGGAAAATAAACCTTAAACATTGACAACTGGTATAGTCAAATAGGAGCACATTAAAATGCCCCATTACAAAAACAAGCACTGGTGCCTTTTAACTGACAAACCACTAATGAACAAACAATAACTGCACTGCACACGTCTTCTGTTACCTTTGTGCTCCCTTGATAATGTTTCTCATTTGCTTGTTATTAAACTTTCCTGTTAATTGTGGGGAAAACATGACGGGAAAAACATGAGGTGCTCAACAGGTTTACTTATCTACATTAATCGTTTTTTCTTTTATTTTTTTGACCTGCCATGTTTTGTCTGTACAGTTTACATAAACTAAAAACGTATGCAATATTCAGTTTGTATTCATTTAAAGAATGGTACTGTTGTGTTTCTACGGTTAGTTAGATTTAAGTATTTTGGGATGTTAATTTATTGTAATCTATTAATAAAATGAACGTGGAAAAAATTGTATCATGCTGTTATCTTCACATTTAGCCTAGAAGTATAATGTATCCATTGAGTTATGTTACAGTCCCTCCCAGGTTTAATCAGGTAAAAATGTGGTCAACCTATCAAACTCCCATTAGTTTAGTCAATGCCCTCAATACAAAACCCTGTGCATTAGCTATTAATGCCTCTGTTTGAGTCCTTCTTGGTACTACTGCTCATCTCCACTACATACCACTGTGGTAGGAAAGAGTACTGGGAATCTCTGTGGATGGAGTAGGTTACGTCTCTATGGGGCTCCCAGGAAAACAAGTAAACCACCCTGAAAAGGAAAACAAGACATTGACAAGCAATGGAAATGCAGCGGTATTTTGAAATGCAGATTATTTTTATAATCAGTGTTTCTTGTATTCCCACCTTGGATTGTCTTCTCTAACCACACTCTTCACAAAAGCAAGAAACTCGGAGCAAAAGTTCATACACACAGTTGGCTTCCAGCAGTTGAATTCATTCTGTGAAGAGTAAATGTGTACAAAAATGACTTATTGCACACAAAATGGTGTGAGCCTGTTATGAGCTGAAGTAGTAGAGAGGAATTTAAGACATTCAGCACTCCAAATGCGGGACACATGAAATCTATGTAAAAACAAAACAATTTTGTGAATCCAGTTTCAATCAGAAGTGTAATCAGAGACAGGTTTAATAGACCTTTCCGACCTTTCAATCAATAACTAATCAGATTAACTGATTTTCCTTAGTAACACCTGTGGCCTATACTACGAACAGAGTTCAACCTACTAAAATTAAGAAGTCTACTAAGAAATCTAAGAACCATGACTACTTAAAAGTCAGAGTTTACAAACTATGCCTGCCTAAAATGGTGTTAAACGGTACTACGACGATTAAGATGTTGCTTTGTTGAGCCTGTTAACTTGGATTGAGTTTGTGCGCGGTCACATAAAAGTTAGCAACACAGGCCGAGTTGTGGTGTAAAGGTGCATGCTCCGCCCGGCCCGTGTACGCATATTGAAACTGTATTTTTATGGTTATAAGGCAAGCTATTGCCAGTTACCTGAGAATGCATTAAAAACACATTTGATCTTTAGAACGCTTAATGCATGCTCTATCCTATACAGAAGTGATATTGTTTAAGGTGTATTTTAAAAGCCAGAAATACAGCGTTGCTGTGCTATGTCATCTAAAATAAACGATCAATTTGCCGTATACAGGCTAGGCCTAATCTTTTGACAAAGCAGCGCACAACTCGACAGAACACCAGGAGTTTTCTTGACATTGTGAGCGGTTGGAGGTGCAGTGCTTATAGGGTAACATGAAGTTAATCACGAAGATAAGCTGCTTGGAGCAGTTTAGAGATGCAGCGTAAATTGCCATGACAGCACACCTCGCGCAAAACCTCTCCACTTTTCGTAGTATGGATTAAAACATGACATTTCAAATGCCACATAGTTCACATTTTCACTGTACCTTGATAAGATGTGATATCTTAGATATGTGAAAAGTCTCAACAGACACAACCACGCCTTCCTGATCCCGGAAACCTGCTACAATACGTGGAACGCCGGGAAGAAATGACTGGGCCCACCATTTCAGAAGTTTGAACCTGAGAATGAGGGGAATAGAAAATTGGCATTTTACATGACACTCGGGAGAAAATCCTAACTTTGAGACTACGAAGTTTAACGATGTACCTATGGAAGTTACTGCGCTGTTTGGGAGTGCAGATTTCTGCAGAGGTCTTCAACTCAACATAACAGGCAGGGGCCGCTGGAGCTTTTGGATCTTTATCTCGGCAGTCCACCTCACCAGAGAAGAGCAGTTTGTGCTCTGCAAGCCGTGTCTGGACCACAGTGCAGAAGGCCTCATTAGTGTTAACTACCCCACCTGGGTCTGGCACACTGTGGACTTTATCTAGAGGGACAGACACATGGTGATTCAGTATCATTGACTGAAATATAATCCACAGATTTCATTAGAAGGTTTGTGTGGGAAAATGTCACATCGATGATATCCCTACATGCATGTCCAAGATGGTCCTTGTGAAACACAGGTCAAGTATATACAATGAACTATACACATGAATCAGACTGCCTTTATATGCTCGTACCTGCACACATGTACTGCTCAAACTTGTATCCCCAGTACATCATCTCTTCGTGTTTCTCGGTGCGGTTCTCGTTTTCCTTTCGGGCAGCCTCTGTCTCCACTTCGCTGATATAGTGTGTGCCCCCAAACCTGGTGATGGCCAGCAGCCAGCCCTCACGTGTCTCGTAAGGGGCGGTGAGCAGTTTGGTAAGGTGGCCACGCCATGTCACAAAATCAACACCTAATGAACTGGCAGGGGCAGAGGTTGGTCAAAAAATACATGTCGTTGAAGAAACAAGAGTTCTACACTGAAGAAAACATTTGGAATGGAGAAGTCCAGATATTACACTTTGGTCATTGAGCAGATGATTTTACCCTAAAGCACTGACACTTGTAATAGTAGGTTAGGCATCCTCATCCTGCTCAAAGATGTTTATAGGATAGCCTTAGCCTATGCCTGGGGATTGAACCTGTGGCCTTTTGTTGATTGAAGACCCAGACATTCAAGTATACCCTGCCCCCATCTAGACACTATACAGATACCTCCTCTCCACTATATAATGCAGGTTTACATACTGCTACTGTTAAATGGTGCAAAATGCAATGTGGGGTGTCTGCACCAGGCTGTTGTTTGACAAAGAAGAAAGTTCTGCTCAGTAGGCCACACACACAGGTTAAAGTAGGTTATAGATAGATGTTTATAGATGTTTCTAAAATCTACCTATAAATACGTATTAATACATATTTGTGAATTTAACTATATTTGCTGTTGGTAACTTACTATGGGGATGTAGCTGTGGTAGCTGGAGACTGAAGCTTCGATCTATTGGCCAAAATCCACCGCAGGATGTGGTCCAATTTCTCCTTCACTTGATCATCTCTTTTAACAAAACGCTCCCTGTAGCCATCCCTTAGGTTAAAATTTGGACTTGTGTCAGGTTCCACAAAATATCTCAACTGCCTTGTATCGTTGAAGAATCTGCGTTTAGAGTCCAGCGAAAAGCTTCCCACCTCTACAGGCTGCTTGTAGACGGGAAAGTCTTTCTCATAAAGTTGCTTTCTGGTGCTCAAAACCTGGAGGGTAGAAGTCGGAGACAGAAGAGGCGGTCCATCTTGGTGGTCGTTCGGCCTGATGCGTTTATTGGATTGGGGATACTGGGACTGGTGGCGGCGCTGGTCCATTACTACCTACGAGAAAACGACAAAAAAGACGCTTGCAACTCAAATAACGACAACTTATTCCGTTTTTCTAAATCGTGCTGTCTCTCAGTACAGTACTACCGTACCGGTAGTCTATAGTATAAGGGCAACGCCACAACATGTAAGGGAATAAACAAATCGAGTTAGTAGTTTAAGGAGATAAACTAAAACTGCAAACTGATGCAAACTAACGTATACATATTGCTTTTCTTCAAGTACAGGTACTAGCTAGATAACAACAAGTTTGTTAACTGTGCGCAGGAATTTTCAGTTAGCATTTGCTGCAGAAATAAAGCACGCTAACGCTAGCTATCGCACGGATCTACGGTAACTCACTAAAATAATACTGCATCACTAGCTTCAGAACAAAATATCGTCTGTCCAATTACACTAATTCGGTAAATGGTTGTACACACATGATTACTTATACCTTTTGAGTCCTTGAACAGCGTGCGTGTGCGGTTATCTGACGCCTGGCTAAAGGGCTATCACGTTTTTTTCTTCTTTTTTTATTTTATTTATTTACGTATATGTACTGACTTATCTATGCCACTAGAAGGAGGTAGTGCGGTAAATACGCCCCATACAGATTAGAAGAAGAAAAATAAGGAAACATTTGTACACTAGACTTGACTGGGTTTCCCATTTTGATTTGATTGAGGTAGTATTTAACATACTTATATCGTTTTATATAGTATCTATGAATTGCGTTTACCGATAAATAGTATTACTCAAGTTGTGTTTGTGTTGTTAGTTTAGTTACAAATCATTTTTGACGAACAGAAAGAACGTGTGAGTTATGAGTTATCAAGATACGGCACGGCTGACTTATAATGCACTTCATAGTATTCTTATTAAACACATTTTTTCCCCAGATATGAATAGAAAAAGGGGTCTAATTTCAGACACATTTAAAGCAAAGAAAAGAAGACTAGGCACAGAAACGTTTGGAGTTAATAATGGAGAAGGTATGTCTGGTTATTGAAATAATATTAAACATAAATAATTATAAGTGATGTCCAAAGTCACCAGCATATATTTATTTATCTACTAGAAGGACTAGTGGACATCAGGTCCACTCTGCAGTACCTTATGACGCTTTTCCCCCGAAAGCTTTTCAATGACTCCTTGCCTCAAATGGTCATAAAACACCAGCTCTACAGCATTCACTGTGACAAGACTATGGTGGACAGGCAGCTGGTATGCCACAATGTTCTCTTTATATTATATTCATTATACTTAGCAGAAACACATCAACTAACAATATATCCACATTTCTTTCCCACGCAGAGTGAATTGCGGGTGCAGGGAGAGCTATTGATGTTCCAGCTTGGCTTTGACTCTGATGCTTTTGGACTGGTGTTCACTAAAGATTACAAAGACAAAGTATTGGCAGGAGAGGAGGGCAGACAGACTCGAGAAACTGTGGAGAAGTTCCTGGAGAAAGTATTGCCTTCTTGTACTGACCTAAGCTTTACCAAAGACAAGATGCTCAAGGAGTTCCGCTTCACAGATCCTGAGATAACGTATGAAAGATGTTTTCCTTGTGATTTCCCATTTTAATACTAGTTAGTCTATTTACCAAATTACCATAGGCATGAGAATATTTCATACTCAACCGGAGGAATAGACACAGATGAGCCCAAACATTATGACCACCTACCTAATATGCTGTTGGTTTGTCAAGACAGCCACCTGGCTGAGACATGGGCTCTGCAAGACCTCTAAATGCCTTGTTGTATCTGGCACAGAGGCATTATCCTGTAGGTACTAGGTAGTATTATGGAGTTTATATTTATGGAGTTTATATTTATTGTCATTTGTTAGAAATGCCATATGCTCTGTGAGAGTATGTGCTCTGGTTGATAGCCACTACCTTTACGTATTTAAATTGATTTCTCACCACGCCTGATGATTTCTGACCAACCACAGGCTCTTTTCCTTGATTGGTCCAGCGAATCACACACGTGTGTGTATATACATACCGTACACCAGAGGACTTCAACAGGTGGTCTGGGACCCCTAGGGGTCAGAGGTACTGCAGGGTGTCCTCCAAATTATTTGATCCTAAACTTATATTTTCTTCAAAAAATTTAAATGTCAGAAAATAAACTTTAACATAAATACAACCTGTGCTATAAACATTCATATGTCAATAACCATTTTAATAGCTTTGTTAGTCTCTTACTTTTATACATGGCATTATAAGCCACCTTACACATTATTGTTGGCCCGGCAACTACATATGTCATTACATAGGCCTATGTGATAGGGGGTCCCTGAGCCGTATTTCTATCACCCAAGTGATCCTTGGCCCGATAAACCTTAAAGACCTCTGCCGTACACAGCTACAACAGGTTTGTCAATGGGCTTTGCAATGGCAGACTAGTGGGAGGGAGCAGGGGGGTTTTGGGATGGTAAATTTACAAACTAGTGCTGTATTTATTTTTTATTTATTTATTAAGCTAGCTGTTAGTTGCAACTCTAAAGTCCTGCATTGCAGGTGAAGCCAGATGTGGCAGACGTGACTTTGTGGACCAGGCAACCTCCTACCATTGCTGCAAGGTCCAGATTGACGCTTGCCTGTCCTTTGTATATGCTTACACTCTGATGCTAGCCATAATTGAAACTTTCTGAGACTTTAGCCAATGTAGCCCTTCTTTGGACCAAATGGTATAGTCTTTGTTGCCCTCATGCATCAATGAGCCTGGGGAGCCCAACACCTGTAAGCGACTGCTGATTGGCAGACCCCAGAAGCATCGGACCCTGCTGTCTTGCCATAACTATTTGGTCTTTGTCAAAGTCTCTCATCTTTGCGTGAGATACTTTGTGTACTGTGTGTGTATATATATATATACACACACACACACTTTTTTTTTTTCTTCTCATCTGTGAGTGGTCATAATCTGTTGGCTAATTGTAGGGCTGCTCGATCATGGAAAAAGTTATTATTTTGGTCAAAATTTAAATCACTATTATTTAATACAATTACTCATTGACTTTGGATGTTGCATTTACTGCACCTAAACAGTGAAACAAATGAACAGTGAAAACAACTTCAACTGTGAAATGTCTCTTAATACTTTTCATGGTGATATTTCACTTTCACTCTGTAATGGGCTAAAGCGCATGTCATTCAGAACACAAGACAAAATAAGAGTTTACTTGCAAAACGTGCAATATAATGATTTTTCCTAGACTATATTGTTTTTGGAATTGTTAGGAGTGAAGATTGAAATCATGATTAAAATGTGATGGCACAGCCCTAGCTCACCATGTACTGTGTGTGTATGTATGTATATATGTATATATGTGTGTATATGTATGTATGTATGTATGTATGTATATATATATATATATACATACATACATACAACAAGTGTGAATTTACCCATCCATTGTCAGTTCACTTTTATTTTCAACCAACCAGGAAACTAGTGAAGTCAGGGGTCCTGACTGTAAGGGATGCAGGCAGCTGGTGGCTCTCTATTCCCAACTCTGGCAGATTTACTAAGTACTTCATACAGGGTGGGTGTTATTTACAAGGCACAGCAACTTGACGACATTAAAATGTCCCATGTGTGCTAGCAGTTTTGTGCTAATTGTGGTGTTTGTTTTTTCAACATCTTTACTATTAGGGCGCAAAGCAGTGCTCAGTATGGTCAAGAAGTCCAAATATAGTGAAATTTTAAAAGCAGACCTTGAAGAGAGACTAAGACCTTCACAAGTCAAATTCCAGATGAAGTATCACATCCATGACATCATTGGTGCAGATTTGGTAAAAAGGTGAGCCTGATTGGAAGTTTCATGCTTTTAACACTGGGATTTTATTTAGTCCACAATTATTTTTGACTAATTGTATTTTTTTTATTCTTTTAGAATACCTACAACTTCAGGGACATTGTTACGGTTTGATGATTCTTGAACATTTGTTAAATTACAAACGTTCACTGAATTCACATGTATAGTGTACAAAAATGTGGTTTGTATTTGATTGTACAGTACGTAGTTTAAATTTTGTCAATTGTTACAATACAAATCGTGCCAATATAACCATGTCAGGTCTTAAATCTTTAGAAAAGCTGACAAATGTACTTAATTGTAAAATAAAATACTTTTATTGCAAATGAGCCTAGTCATGCTGTGGCTATCCATACAGTCCATGTGCTGTCCTGATACTTAAAAATTAACTACCACAAGCATTGTTGGTTTTATTGAAATTTATTACGAGTTTTCAAAAAATATGGCTTTTCATGAAATTTAAGGTCACAACATTGGCTTTGTCAATACAACATAGCTGAGCAACAACATACTTTATCCCATATCTAGTTAAAATAAAGATAACTAGCAATTCTAACGAGTTTTCAGGATATGTTGCACAACCATGATGTTAGTATTAATTACAAAAAGATAGGCTTGTAAGGAGATTAAGGTAGTGTTAATTGGAGGAGGTAATAAACATTCATAGTGTAACTAACTTCTGAAGAAAAGAAATACAAAATGATCACATGATGACAAAAGCATGCACATTACAGACAGTAGCTTTGTTGCTGTTACAACTATCAGGGCTACTCTTTAGTGACAATGTTTAGCTGTAGTGGTGCAACTAAAAATCTAATTTGCTATGCACAATTAAAGATGTCCTTTCATTTCTTTAACAAACGCCCAGACCAGGTTCAACATTGTGCAAACCAGAGAAATACTGAATTGATCATGCCCGTTTAGGGTGGTTACATTTGCATCAGCACACTACTCCGTGCCATAATTTAACCGCTTTGTGTCCCAGGCCAGCCTCATTCCACTTCACACAAATTAACTGACATCAATTGTGCTAGTAAAGTAAAGAGCTGTAATAACAAATACAGAACTTATACCCCAGCAGTAATGAGGAAAGAATATTTTAATGGTAATAATATTTCTCATTGACAATGTGTTTTCAGAAGTGACTCCCATTACACATTGTAAAATAAATCTTAACCCTTTCACCAAAATTATTTAGCTAAACAATTATGTGCAATGCATAATGCCCGATAGTCAGCGGTTAGGTTTGAGACAATGCTTTAAAATTGTTCCATCTCATATTATTGAATATTTGCAGACTGTATTTGGCAACATTTCTTCCAAATAAAATAAACAAGACTAGACAAACCAGATAGACTACTAGTACAAAAGCAAATTGAAACATTCCAATGTCCACTTTTACAAAACCCCATCTACTTTATAAAAGGCCTCAGGAATCTCATGTCATAGTGAGTTATCTAGCATGTAGTAGGTTAAGGGGGAAAACCACTTTGTAGCCCTAAGTACAGTATATCACAATGTGTGACTGAAACAGTTGAAAGAACCTTTGAAACAAAACATTGTGTGTATATGTATGTGTGTATATATATATGTATATGTGTGTGTGTGTGTGTGTGTGTGTGTCTCCGCACCCCTATCAGTTATTGCCTCACATATCCCTTCCAGTGATGTCTCAGAGAAGGGAGCATTTCCTCGACTTCTTCTTGACAGGCGGGGGACAGAGGACAGCTCGGATGGCCTCATCAAACACAGTTTTAAGGCCACGCTGAGTCAGGGCTGAGCACTCCAAGTACTTGACAGAACCTAAGGGAAGAGGGACACTGGAGATTATCTGTGCACATGGGTGTTCACCTTGTATTCAACTAAAACCCCTCGTATGGAGATTTGAATGGCAAGGCTCAAACCAGGAGGAAACAAGATAATAAGATTGAATTGGCTTGTTGTGATTGGACAAAAAAAAAAAAGGAGGGGTGGGTGTTACAATGAAGTGGGACAGTAACCTATTCTCTAACACAGCAAATTATCATACCAATCTCTTTTGCCATGGCAAGGCCCTGGGGATAGGTGATTGGGGTAAGCTTCTTCTCTCGCAGCTTCTCAATGGTATCCTTGTCATCTCTCAGATCCAGTTTGGTACCGACAAGGATTATAGGAGTGTTGGGACAATGGTGTCTCACTTCGGGGTACCACTGTGCAAAATTAAAAGCAATACAGATTATGATATATTATTCTGAAGTAAATTCATCATAAGACATATCCAAAAGAGTGCACAAACGTGTGCAACACAGACACCATTTAACATAATGCAAATATAATTTATGACACAATAAGATCAGATACTTCGTACATCATTCTACCACAGCTTGTCGTGGAAACCAATACATGTTTGACAAGACATACCAATGACAAAATATTGTATAATCCAATAGAATTTGGCATACACCAGCTCACCTTGGCACGGACGTTTTCAAATGAGGCAGGACTCACAAGAGAAAAACAGATAAGGAACACATCCTGTTGAAACAGATATGCCGCAATCAGAGCTCATGGTTATTACTTCCTTCTCAGAGGTGCACACAAATTTTAGCTCCTCAGATTAGAAATGGGAGAATGGTATTGTTTTTGTTCCTGCAAGTTCCTCATTTCTTCATCACAAAAACCTGACTCTCCAGACTTGGTTATTTGATGCAAGAACAAAAAAAAGGTAGATTTCATTCATGGCAAAGCCACAAATCAAAAACTGGTTGAGAATATGTGCAACATAATACAGCATTGTCTGTATCTGTACCGTCTGTGGGTAGGACAGAGGGCGAAGTCTGTCATAGTCTTCCTGTCCTGCTGTATCCCAAAGGCCCAAGTTGACAGGCTTCCCATCTACCATTACATTGGCAGAGTAGTTGTCGAACCTGAGACAGTTATCAGGTGATGAAAAAATGAAGCCCATCAGTGCCTTTCTTTCAGTGTTGTAAAATTATTTCAGGTTTGATAGACATTTTTTCTTAATACCACATACTGAACATATCTTGTAAAGAATGGAATGATCAATGTTGTTGAGCCATGTCATGCTTTTACATCAACTAAGAGATTTCACAGATGGTTCGGAATCATAGTGCAAGCTTTCCTTTGATTCTCTCTTCTCGAAACACAGCCTTTTAAAACCAGCTCAACTAGTTTCCGTATCCTCAGTTCCCCCTAGTCCTTATTTTATTAAGTAAACCACCTTAGCTACATTGTAAGGCAAATAATAAATGAGGTCCTTTCAGCAAATTGCATTAACACTCACACAGTGGGGATGTACTCTCCAGGAAAGGCATTGGTAGTGTAGCTGATGAGCAGGCAAGTCTTACCCACAGCTCTGGATGGGTTATAGAAAATAAAAACATGTTGTATCCTTCAACAACAACACAATTAAAGTACTATAAATGTTACTTTAATAAATAAAAACAAACTTATGTAGAATGCAGTTTGTGCCAAAGCAATGAAAAATAATCAAGTTCAGCCCACATACTGCTGTTATGTTCACCGTATGAAGAGTTTAAGGTCCTAACAATTGTAAAAGACTATCAGGATATATTACGATTATATTGTATTATATTATTAGAAAATGAATGTCCTCTGGAGGTTCAGTTATCTTATGCCCAGAAACAGCCTTGTACAAATGTTGTTCCAAGTCTACCTTTTACTTTTCAGTACATTTCAGAGCCTGTACTTTTCTAATTTTACTTACCAAAGATGAATCAGTGCTTTTATCAGTGTTTTCTTTTACATAAGTATCTGTACTTTTACTTAAGTATTGACCTTTTGTACGTTTGACACCTCTGCAGATCGCCCGTAAATGACTGCTGCTGTGGTATCTACACCACACCCACGACAAGTTGAATATTAAAAGTACATCCTCGATGGACTAAGAGCAAACTTCTGTTAACAAACTGCTCTAAAACATAATGTATTGCATACCTACGTTTTAATGGGAGAACAGATATTTTACAAACGATCGAGACTGCAATTATATTATTAAAGTGATTAAAATATAAATCGTATGACTTGAATTGGTTTTGGGGTTATGTGCAACATTTCCCCAAAAATATATAATTTTAAATCCCGTAAAAATTCCCAGGATACCGTACCATACGGTACCGTACCAGGTTTTATTTTTTTAGGCACATTCCGTCTGTACGCTTATACGTGTTTTTTAAATATGATTACAGTAGTATAGACATGCTTTTCAAAACAAAACACGTTAATTGTATGTACATTTCTTCGCATTCGGGACTAGTTTTGGTCAGACAATACTGTAAAGCTACTATAGCTAAATGACTCAATTCGACCAACTTACCCGTCCCCAACAACGACACACTTTATGGCCTGCATTGCACCGTAGCTAGAGGAATGTCTTCTCTATCAGTACGGTAGTGCTAAGTTAGCTTTGCGGCCAGCTACCGTACGTTTTCTCACAACACTTTCTTTGTCCGAACTTGCTCGATAATGAAATATTTAAAAAAAAAAAGTAGTCAATTAATTTGTAAAAAAGTTACGACAATTGCCTCAAAGTACAAACACCTCGTACGTTAAAATACTTTTTTTAAAACACGTATATATCAATTTCACGTAAGTTTGTCCAAAAATCAACTCATAACATTCCCATGCTTTACCGAGTCGTTCTAGAGGTTATAAAGCAAAACAGCGGCCACCACCCCTGAGAAGAGAGAAACAAAACTAAGATGCAACATCCGGTACATATGCTACTGAGCAGGCTAGGTGGCAGGCTAGGCGGAAGGCTAGGTGGCAGGCTAGGCGGCAGGCTAGGCGGAAGGCTAGGCGGAAGGCTAGGCGGAAGGCTAGGCGGAAGGCTCCACGGATGCAGGCCCGATTGTCCACCCAATCATAATACATCAATGCATTCGATCAGGAATAATATTATTACTAATAATAATAATAATAATACTACATTTTATTTCAGGACGACTTTCAAAACACCCAATGTCATCTTACATTTAACTGTACATAGGCACATATAAAGATAAATATATAACATTTTGATACTACTGATACTGATGTTAAGAAAGAATACTCCGAATGCACAGGGATGTACGGTGCCGTACTTGACTCGGCTACCGTAGATGAGAGTACGAAGGCCAAATAAACAGAGACATTATATAGGACTTTTGAAACAGATTAAAGATAAAGATTAAAAATAAAGTATTGTAGGGCCAAGTGTTTTTTTAATCTAGGCTATAACTTAAAATGTACAAACGATTTATAGTAGTAAAGACAGGCGGAGGACTCATTCGAATGTAACATTGTTTCAGGAAATTACGTGTATAACAATTAGGTCAACATCCGTTGGTCACACTCTATAAATCCTCCTGACGGGAAAATCACGTTGGGGTGGACTACGGTTGAAGAATACTTAGCTGAAGCGAAATTGCATCGCATGAGAGTGCTATAAATATGCATAGTTATACCAAAGTCATTGTCGCTGGTTATACACACTTCATTCGTTAGCGTATTGGTCAGCTGTTGTAACACAGTAAATACTACGGTACCGGTACCGGTATATCGTTAATGCCGCCACCGGCTTCATCTCATGGCGGGTCTGTCGTATTTAGTGCTCCGGTTTTCAGGGTCCGCTGGTCGGACTTATGGGGTATTTTCTAAAGGGCTGACGAGGACTTTGTTGATATTTTTTAATCTTGCGTGGAGACTGCGAATCAGGTTCCCATATATTTACCTAATCGCGTCAATGATGTTTAATGTGAGATTACAGGTGAGTTTTATGAAAACAATGCACTAGTAACGAATGTTTATTTGGTAGAGTACCGTATGGTACCGTAAATACTTAACCGCCACTGCTCGCTTACAACCGGGTCACAGTTGACCGAGGTTGTTAGTCCTTTGCTGTGTTGTCAGTTGATATGCAGAGACAAGGACATTGATCAGCATCATCTACACCGCCCTAGTAACAAACTTACAAATACTTAAAATACTATACTATACAAATTCTAATATAATGTAATATGTTATGTATTTGTAATAGGCTAGTTTGTAATATGTTTTACAGGATTAATGTCTCGGTACTAACAGTAAACAATTGTTCTACTGTATGTGACAGTTTGCCAAACAATGTACATTTTCATACGCATTCTACTTTGAATGAGTAGCCTAAAGCAGTCATGCACACGATATGTCATAGACTAGCCTGTAATTTACATTCCTATATGGTAATACATTATCCCGTTCCAGTGGTCAGTTGTGATAATGTCATTACTGTAGTTACCTTCTTGTGAATTGTAACGTTTTACTTTTTTATGTTTTACCACTTCTATTCATAGGTCCATATTGAAATCCATTAACTACGGTGACTGCAAATACGGCTCAAGACCTTCACATGTTGTTGTGATTATTGCCAATTTCTTCTCTTTTGACGCCATAAACTATGTGGAGGATTACAGTTCCACAAATTGGTATGAAGTTGAATAATGCGAGATGGCTTGTGTCTCACATTGGCTGTGTCATAGAAGAACAGTGCCTTTATTGGGATAGGACACTGGCATTGTCCTCAACATGTCATGTTGCTGTAACAGGAGTTATATGCAAGAAAAGAGGAACATCATTCTTGTAGTCCAAATTGTAACTTTACAGCAAAGCTTTTAGTTCTGTTTATTGATGCACTAAATTATTTGCAAAATAACTGACTAATGGAAACCGTTTTACACTGCCTTTTCTGTCCAGAGACATTAGATCTGAGGAATGGCTATAGAATATAAGGAATATTGCTCTGGGACTTTATAGCAACTTTATTTATTTTAATTTTTTCACCTGCAATGAGATTCCAATGCACCCATCTCAACACAAAGGGATAAACTGGAACCATCTCAATTCGCTCTTGTTAAAGATTTAAACAACCTTCACTGCATGGAGGGAAAAAAGAAAACCGGCATGGAGTCTTCAGTGGTTTGGCCATCTTTTTTGATAACCAGTTTGTAAGTGGGGATGAGTCACTTGTTTTGGCTTTAATGTTAAACACTACAAAATAGCTTTCAATAACTGTCTGTATTTGGGGAAGGGGTGTAATTAATTTATTGCATAGACAGCGGACCCCGCACTGCCTTTATGGAGTTTACTGGAAGTTACTGAAAGTCTATAACATGAAGCATTTTCACACAAACCTTACTGATTGTGTGTTGTGCAATCACAAAGGGTTTACTGCATGTTGCCCTGTAAGCTCTCACACATCATGCTCACTCATATGAAACTAGAGCAGGCAGGAGAGATGTGGCTGTCATTAACTATTATCAATGTTTCTGCCAATGTGAGATGTCCACAAAGTTACTGCATTAAGAAACAGGCTAACTTAAATAATAAATCAATCAACCACCAAGTCCTTTCCCTACGTTGATAGACATTAAGTCATGTCTTTACATAAACCAGAAATGTCTTCTTGTATGCACTTTATTTGGAATTGATTAGTCACATCTAGGGCTGCTATAGCACTGTGGGTTTGGATCCATTTTGAGTTTTTTTTATTGGACTCACTCTTGTGAGTGTTAACCTTTGAACCACTACTTCATGGGTCACTGCTCAAAAGAATGTACAAGTGCATCTCAAATTACAATATTGTGAGTAATTTCAATTGACAATAGTAAATAGTTCAAGCCTGTATTTGTTATATAATTACATCTTACAGCTCATGAAAACTCAATTCAGTATCAGAAAATGTGAATGAAAAGACAAGTGGAAAAATTAAATTTTATACAGACATGTCATCTTTTTGTACAAGCACTCAATAATTGGTTGGGGCACTTTTTGCATGAATTACTGCATCTATGCGGCGTGCCATGGAATCACAGCCTTCACCTCATCTGCATTGTTGGGTATTGTGTCTTATCTTCCTCTTGACAATACCTCATACATTTTCTATGGGGTTCAAGGCAGGTGAGTTTTGCTGGCCAATCAAGCACAATAATCCCATTGGTAATTGAACCAGTTATTGGTACCTTTGGCAGTGTGGGCAGGTGCCAAGTCCTGCTGGAAAATTAAATTAGCAGCTCCGTAAAGCTTGTCAGCAGAATGAAGCATGAAGTGCTCTAATATTTCCTGGTAGACGGCTGAGTTGACTCTGGACTTGATGAAACACAGTGGACTGACCAGAAGATGACATGGAGCCCCAAATCATCACTGACTATGGAGATTTCACGCTGGATTTAAATAACTTTGATTATGTGCCTCGCCACTCTTCCTCCAGGCTCTGGGACCTTGATTGCCAAATTAAATGTCAAATGTATTTTCATCTGAAAAGAGGACTAGATCACTTAGCGACAGTTATTTTTCTCCTTAACCCAGGTACAGTAAGATGCTTTTGACGTTGCCTCTGGTTCAGGAGTGGCTTGACATGAGCAATGCGACAGTAGTAGCCAATTTCCTTGATATGTCTGCGTGGTGGCTCTTGATGCATTGACTACTGCATCAGTCCACTCCTTGTGACGCTCCCCTGAATTTTTTAATGGCCTTCCCTTGACAATCCTCTCAAGGCTCTGGTTATCCCTGTTGCTTGTGCACATTTTCATACCACACTTTTTCCTTCCACTAAACTTTCTACGATCGTTTGAGACTTTCCCTCCTTGTGGAGGGTGTCAATGACTATCTTCTGAGAGACTATTGAAAGCAGGGTTCCCCAATCCTAGTCCTAAAGGGTCGCTGCCCTGCATGTTTTAGATGTCTGCCTGCTCCAACACAGCTGATTCAAATGAATGGGTCATTATAACGGGCTATTCATTCTAATCAGCTGTGTTGGAGCAGGGAGACATGTAAAACATGCAGGACCAGGGTTGGGGAACCCTGATTTAAAGGTTCAGGAAACCTTTGCAGGTGTTTTGAGTTAATTTGCTGATTAGAGTGTGACACCTTGAATCTACAATATTGAACTATTTTACAATATTCCAGTTTTCTGAGATACTGAATTTGAGGTTTTCATGAGCTGTAAAATGTAATCATCAAGATTAAAACAAATACATGCTTGAATTATTTCACTGTGTGTAATTAATCCAAGATATATAGCCTATTAGTTTCACATTATTTAGCTGTATTTGACACGTTGCCCATGAAGCAACATGGTGTCTAACAATGAATGATGACCATCTATTTTAATACTGAATCTCATCTTAAGACATGGCTGTGTTGGCAGATAGTGCTGATCATTTAGCCTATATACATTTTAAGGCCAAGCATACAGTCACAGCCATTGACAGGACATGGACAGAGACTAGGTGTGATTATTACCTCACTATTTCCATATTTGTTCATTCTTTACTCCTCAAAAATGACAAAAATGGGAGACCTTGAGAAAGTTGTGGCTGATACAGTAGGTGTATAAGTAGCCTATTGTGTATTTATTAGTCAGAGTTGAAAACTCAAATTCAGTTGTCAATTGGATAACTAAATAGTTAAATACAGCAGAAGATGTATTCATCAGTTTGTATAATGAAAAAATATCTTATAAGATCTAGTAGGCTATAGTCTGCATCCATTTAGAGGAGCCTTTTTATATATCATATCATACACTACATGTATCCTATCATTAATAATATGCCAATTATTTAGAAAAGTGTGGGAAGAAATGGTCACATTACTAAAATTATTATAGGCTACCATATAATTAGGCCGGGTAGGCTATAATGTTTCTACTGCACTGAACACTTACAAAGTTTTAGAACAATGGTTCCTCCACTTAAGCAAACGTGTTTATAACCAGAAGACGCAGGTTTCATCTTTGGCAATCCTGCAACAGGCCTATATAGATTTGTTTCAGAAAACCCCAACCTCTTAACGTTTCATATCAAAATAAATAATAAATAATCTTTGTTTAAGCGCATGTTTTGTCATGTTTTAAATTAGTTTTTAAAATACACGGACGGACATACGGATCATCTGATAATATCTCACAACGTAGTACAGGCAAGCTATAACAGCAGCACGCAGAGGAAAGTGCTGTGTAACCTAGCGGCTTCAGTGTGCTCATTCTAATCGAACATTAACCTGGTGAAAATAACATGATTTTGCAAGTTTTGCCCTGGTCCTGCCTTTGCGAATTGCTTCTCTGTTCTCTTTGAATGTCTTGCTGATATCATATGCCGAATAAATCGTGGAGTCTGCCTGGCCATCGCCAGTCCAACCGCATATGATTATGCTGTAGTTATTTAGCTATCCACAAGAGGGAGGCAAAGTATCAGTACATACCGTACAATCCCAGGATACTGGTTGCGTTCGGTTGCCTGACCGTTTTGAACGTTCAATTACTTTTTTACTAAACGATAGACATTTATTTGAAAACGTTCAAAAACGTTTTGAACTACTTAAAATACGTTTGCTCTGTTTAATGGGCGTGGCAATTGCTTAATTACGCGATTTTAGTTACCATTATATTTATTTTTGAATAATTGCATGTCCCTTTACTTGTGGACAGGCTTAGTTTAATTAAATATGAATCAAATTCCCTGAAAAACAATGCCATCTGTGTACTGTCTCAAGCCTTGGTGGTATTGAGGTTTCTCCTTGAAGACAGGGTTGACAATAAATAGGATAAGCAAGGTGAGACTTAACAGCGCTGAGCCTGGCTCCACCCACTACAACTTTGAAAATTGCTTCAAGGAGCTGAATGAGGGGAGAGGAAGGGCTGAGAGGGGGACCCCCTCAACATTAATGTTAACACTTTAATTTGATAACATATGAGCGTACCAAGTGCAGTGTTGTGCAGTAGTTACTGTAATATAATGAATTTTTTCAGTAACCAATAGTGTAATTAATTACTATTTCCAAAACAGCAATACTATTACAGTTACTAATCCAATTAATGCTGCATTACTGTATTACAAGAATGAGATTTCTGGTCCAAGCAAACTTAGGGTAGGCTATTTGAGCCAACCTGTCCAATCATCTGGTTTGAGAGGCTGCAATGTTTTCATTTTGGCTGATTGTTGACTCCTAGTTTAATTATTGTTCCAATAAAGAGGATTCAATTCTAAAATGAGCTGGCTACACAGGTTGTCATTTTTCAGAAGAGGCGAGGCAGGGTAGTTATTGTAAACGTAATATAGTAATGTAGTAACGTAACTAATGACTTTTACAACCCAGTAACAAGTAAAGTAATGTTATTATTTTTTGAAGGAGTAATAAGTAAATAGTAACTTATTACAATTCCTGAGTAACTTGCCCAATACTGACTAAGTGTACTGTTGAAAACCATCCAGGTCCTGAGGTAATTTCTAATGGATATGACGTGTAGTTCTGTTTTTATAAAATGCAGGTTTATATAAAAACTGCAATTATGTCAATATTAACACCAGCATTGATGTGTCTCGTAACAGATTAATCCTGTTACTTTGTTTACAGGTCAAAAAACACATTTTAGGGTGCAGTTACACTTTAACTGAATATAATTTTAGATTTGGCTATTTGGCAGTATGCAATTTTAAAGAAAACTATGGCATCTTGATCTTCCTTGTCATCTTCCTTGTTAGTTAATATGTGCTCCTTACAATCCCGATTATCATATTACCTCCTAGTCTCCTGACAGCTCAATATCAGAGTCTCCCTCAATGATTTTAATATCTTAATATATTTTCATTATCTAAAAATATTGTCTGCCTCATTCAGTGCTCCCTTTCCTGAGGTGTGGAAAATGGTTGAATATGAGAGGAACCATGTCCCACTGTCCCCTACAAATGCTAAAATGTGTATTCTGAAAGGCTTAACGTTAATATACATGTCACAGAAAGCTAATATAGTATAGTTAAGACTCATACGTGAAATTAATATCAACATCAATAAACATGATATCTTTCTAAATTGATGGCATTCCTCCCTCACTGCCATAACATGTGTTAGATGGGATTCCCGCCATTTTCTAATGACAGAACTTGTGCTCTGCTAGCCACATCGCCATTTATGTGACATCACTGGAAAGCCTTTGATGTCCTCTTTACAGTAGGACTCAAATATACAGCATTCATGATGTTTGAAATATATATGTCTTAGAGTAATGTCCTCCACAGGGGACAAATATGAATTGCGGGGTTTCAGGAGGAACCTCTTGGTGTTTTATAAATGTTTCCTCATGAGACTATTTGGTAGGCTACTCCAAATTGTCGCTTTTATTACCATATTACTTCATCTTAAAGTGAGGGTTAGGCCGCGTTCAGACGTAACTTCTTTTTGGAAGCTGTTGGCCTCTTTTTTACATTATAACCCTATGGAGCAGACTGTGTTTTAAAAAGCGCCATTGGGCGCTCAAATTAAACTCTGCCGCAGCTGCTTTTTTCAGCAGCTCTGGGCTTCTTGTTCAGTGTGAAAAAGTTCAGCTCTCAGAAAAAACGACCTACGTCATCCGCTTTTTTGACAGTTGACCAATCACAAGCTGCATTATGAGACCTGGTGTTTAACCATACCGTTTCAGATGCTCTTATTTCTACATGAAAAATGGCCAGGTCAGCTCTTTTAATCAAAAAAAGAACGTGGCCTTAGTCATTCTCGAGAATGCTTGCTAACTTCGAGTTCAAATGAAAACAATATCCTGCACGGCGCCGCCTCACACATTTAAACGCATTGTTAAGCAAAGTGTAGTAGGATACTCTGGTAGTATGGCTTTGTTGTTGTGAGCGGTGTTTGCCACTTTGTTTGAATTTCTAGTTGCGGAGTCAGGGCTTGTGCATCTGTACAGCTGCGACAGCAATCTATAATAGTAAAACATTGCTTTGCTATTGTTAGCCTGTGAAAACATGTTGTGCAACCTTCAGTCCACTGTCGTTCCCGTTCATTGAACGTGAGCAAACATTCCACCATCCTGGCTATCAAGCTAGCCTTGTGAGATCATCCAGATTTAGCGAACTCCCATTTCATTTTGGTGGAACCCGCCCAATCCATGACACAGTTTCAATGTATGGCTTCCCAGATGGACTTGTGACAACCATTCCTCTGGCATGTCAGGTTGTCAAGCTGTGACAATATGAATACATTTGAATCAAATGTCTTATTCAATTGGACTTATTAGGCAGGCTACTTATTCAATTGGACTTATTAGTCAGGCTACCAGTTCTTATGCATGTCCTACATCCATGTGCAGGGCCAAACAGAAAAGTAGCCCACAATGTTGCTGATGTTGTCATCAAGCTAGCCACTGATTGGCTGACGATTTTCTGAACGGTTGACAAACGCTTTTGCTTAGAAGGGTTCCAGACAACCAGACTCGCTGCAAATTTAGGTAAACCTAATTATTCATTTGAATCATATGATAAACCATTCTGTAGGCTATAGTTTATTTCGCAGTTCACTTTGGAGTGAAATATATATATATATATATATAATTTATAAAATGTGCATCTCTATTGTAGCCTATAGGCTGCTTTACTAATTTAAAACATAATTTGTCCAGATGAGTATGTGTCATGGTTTTACAAACTATGTCAAAGCGTGAGCAGAAAAATTGGGACTTCAGTTAAATAAATAAAAGATAGATAGATAGATAGATCTGGAAATGCTGACTACCAGCCTCAGGGTATAATGTCCCTAGAACCAGCAAACTTCCCAGACAGTCACTCCAGTAAAATAATCGGTAGTTGCCAAGGCAACTGCATTAGAAAATGTGACAATACTTCCTGCTCAACCATCTCTAGAGGAAAAAAGAATTGGGGGGCGATTATCAACAGGACAATATTTAAACCGGGTGGAGAGATAAAAGACAGGTAATCAACCACCATTTGCACACAGAGAAAAAAGGGTATGTCTAATAAAGATTAAGCTATTATGTGTTAGCCTTTGGCATTTGTGGCAGCAGCCTATATGCTACTTTGTGTGTGTGTGCGCATGTGCGTGTGTGTGTTTGAGTGATAATCATATTGCTAATGGTGATGCCATGGGTTATAATTTTGCAAACTAGTTGTGCAAGTGATGTGTTCAACTGTCACCCGTGATAGGGAAGTTTCCTTTCCTTTTTACTTGACCAGGAAGCAGGGCCAACATGCAAAGTGTTACCAAGGATGTGATCTAGTGAGATGAGCAGCAGGCGGACCTCAAACTGAATCAAATAAGAGAGAGAGAGAGAGAGAGAGAGAGAGAGAGAGAGAGAGAGAGATTTAATCAGCCTGCACATTGGGCTAAAATATATCACACATGCACAAGCATGTATAGTCGGTTCTATTTGCCAGTGAAGTAGTGCAAAGACAAATCACTTTTCATATGATAATTCAATATGTATTGTGGGTGAGATTTCAAAGCAAGTGTGAATACAGAAAGCGCACCATAATCTAAACATAAATTCCTCAAGTGAGCAGGAGAGTAGGTAACAACTTGTTACATAACCAGGTGAACGTATAGGAACCTAAGCACATGGCCGGCCTGCCACACACACATGGCTTTACTTACCGACATGTTCTCGATACACTGCTGCCTTTGTGCACGGCAGACGTACTCCAAATTATAGACGTCATGTGCATTACAATCTACAGGAATAAAGAGCTGGGGTCCTGCCTTTGGCTATCAAACTACAGTATAGAAAGGAAATCCTGCTGCTTTCTGCTTCCTGTGACCTCTGTCACATACACCACCCCCTTCCCACACCCCTCGTTCAGACCCCCGCAAGAGGAAGGATGTTTGACACCCCTTCCCATCTCCAGGCCTAGTCAGCAGCCCCGGTCTCTTTGGGTCAGGTTATATGGGTTAGGTTACAATGACATCACAGAAGTCACAGAGAGTCACAGAAACTGGATGGTGTTTTTCGCATCACTTTTTTAAAAATGATAGGTTCCAGTAGCAGCCTGTCATTGCCAGCCAGTCAAACTTAGATTTACACTTTTCAACATATTGTTCCATATTTGAATTTGCCTCTGTTTCATTCCTGTATGTATATTCTGGCCACTTTTCCATTGTAGAGGGAGAAGAACATGCATTAAAGGCCCATTCCTCCATTGTGTGATAGCACCCCAGAACCATAAATGATGGGGGTGCCAGTCAATGGGCACTGTCTGTGGAGAGTGGAGCATATGATGTGTCTCTCTGACCGCTCAATCAGGTCACGTGAAGTCGGTCAGCAGTAACACAGAAGTCTCCTCGACGGGAGGACGGTCAGCCCTAATCGCCCCGGGGGATGGGGGGAATGTAATTCACCCAAAGTGTGCCTAGAACCAGACAGCCTGAAATACCTGGCACACATTCCCTTTAAACAAGGTTTAACTGTGTGAAAGACAAATTGTGTTCTATAGCAGCAGTTCTCACACAATGTATTGTTGCATGCACGTTGCAAGCTATTAACAGCTTGGTTCTGTATTCACGCGCGCAGACACTGTCCAGGTCAAGACAGCTGGATCATGAACTTGCTATGCTGCTCACATTTAGGAAATAATGATAATGATCAGGCTAGTTCAAGGTAATTAAATTAGCATATTCACCATTAGAGATATACTGTATATTGACATTTTATGAAATATAATTTAAAAGATCTTTAAAAAAATCAACCTATATGAGTTTTATGCAATTTCAAAAAACGATTGCAAGCTGACAGTACATTCCTTTCCATTTGCCTGGATATCTGGGCCATGTACATTTGCAATCGCTGTGAGTCAAACATATTTCACTCAGAGCGTACTGTATGCCACATAACATATCATTTATGCAGCATGAGCATGAGGTGTGTGTGTGTGCGTAGGCTATATAAAACAGAACCTATTGCACAGACAGAAACAGTCACAATGTATTCATCAAGATGCATACACCATTAAGAATATGCATGTGACCTATTTTCTACTGTGCCACAGAAATGATGCCTTAATCTGTGCCTTAACTCTGCTCTACTCACTTCATGTGAAGAATATAGCTGGTGGAACTGAGATGATACAACACAGTTTTCTTGACTGAATAGGTCAATGGGGGCCCCAAACAGGAAACTCTCGTATCCAGTGCGCACCCTCAAATGTGAGGGGCCATACCTCAGTAAAAGCATACTCTCCAAGGACATTCTGCCCTCTGAAGTGATGCAGCCTCCAGGAATTTGGTTATAAAAAATAAAATAAAACACATGCTTAGATTATTGCAGTTTATGTACACCAGAGTGCCGAGAAAACAAACCGTGTCTGGGTAAATGTTTAACCACCCAGCCGGCCTGATGCATACATCTCTCCCTGAAGTGCAGCGCGCTGCGTGCAGTGCATTTACCCAGGTGTAGCATTAGGGGCCCTTGTCAACAGGGATCCCTGTCCCTGAGGATCCTGTGGCATATGTCTTTATTCTCTTGTGTGTGTGTGTGTGTGTGTGAGATGTGGACTAGACTGGATCACAATGGATTAGTCATTTTCATTTATAATAGCTGGGCCCCACAGTTTGAATCACTGTGTATTTTATCCGTTGTTATTTACTTTGTCCAAACAAACGCTACACCGTACTCTGTAGCTGCTGTCTAAGTCGAGTTATTATTACTTAAAATGTGCCTTAAGAATCAAGTGATTATTATGTGAGTTGGAGACCTTTGTGATACATTTACAGCTCTGTTACCAGTTTATGTTAGGCTATATTTAGAAATGTTTAGAATGGTGTATTGGTGGAAAAATTAGTTTTGTCCAATAAAATGGCCTTTAAATAAACAAATGAATGAGTTTGTTATACACATCTGTTCATTCTTGACCATTGCTGTAATGCTCACAGGAAGTGAGACACCCCCCCCCCACCACCACCAACACCACCTTCTCTGTTGAAGCAGGAATGTTATAATTGAAACCTTCTGCATTTGAGCTTTGCAAATGTGTGTGTGCGTGCGTGTGTGCGTGCGTGCGTGCGTGCATGCGTGCGTGCGTGTGTGTGTGTGTGTGTGAGTGCATATTTTAATATGTGTTCACCTGTCATCTGTTGGATACTGTATCTATTGTGTGTAGCCTATGTACTATAGAAACAGGCACAAATATACATGTTATTTGATGTTTATAACCCATTCGCTCTAGCATAGCCTATATGCTCCTTGTCTTAATGAAGCTAGATGCTGTTTTTTCAAGACATGCATCTGACAGGCAGCTCAGAGACTAGCTTATTGGCTACAGTAATTTACTGGTGCTGCTATGGTATTCTTTGTATAGGCTATTGAATTTTAAATTAAATATATATTACATCAATTAGTTATTCTGAAAAAGATCAGTAGGCCTACTATAATTGGCATGGTAACACTTTATTATAAGGGTAGGCCTACCTGACTGACTGGTGTAAATGTAATTAAGCTTTCAGATTTTACACAGCACAAATGTGTTTTTCATCAAAATCAATCAAAATCAATCAAAATTATGACGCATTTTGACAGTATACACTTGCATACTATAGACTAGGGGTGGGAAACCCTGGTCCATGGAGGGCCGTAGTCCTGCATGTTGTAGATGTCTCCCTGCTCCAACACAGCTGATTAAACGTAATGGGTCGTTAGAAGCCTGATAACGACCCACTCATATGAATCAGGTGTGTTGGAGCAGGGAGACATCTAAAACATGCAGGACAGCGGCTCTCCAGGACCAGTGTTCCCCATGCCTGCTATAGACCATCCTTAGTATTGTACATGCTATAGCTAACTAATATAAACGAATGGTAACGAACAGTTAAATACATTTCGGAGTCACGCGAGAGCTGATGTTATGCTCACTTATTACTGTGTGAAGGCGGGCCAGCGAATGATGACGCGCTGGAGAGGCTGCCTAGAGTAGCGGAGCTGGAATGGGATAGTATTGAAGCCGGTGGAAGAAAGAAGGCGTATTTGGCGAATAACGAAAAGATAGCAGATCACTGTGGGGGAAAAAGGACGCTGCTGCTGGTTCAGCTGCAAGGGAAATACGCCGGTGATGAAGAGCTAGGCGGATAGTCTTGCATTTTAAGAACCCATTTGACGAAGAAGAGGCTGGCTGCTTCGAGACGACCCGCGTACCGATGCCGAGGCGCCCTTTAAATTAAAAACGTGCATTGCTGTAAATTAGACCTTGTTACCTCTTCGGAAGTTTCTGAGAGCCTTATACGATTTATGCTGTCGTGATTCCCTTTTACAGTCATGGACGAGGACAACCTAGGTAGGATTCATTTTATGCAATTCATCATTCCTTTCATGTGTTGTACAACAAGCGGGATGTTGTGGGGCTAAAGAGCATATATGTGTTTACCAGTCTACTCCCCAATCCTAATATTAAGAGCATAATACAATAGGAGAATAATAGTAAAAGTAGGCATACTAATAATATACTAATAATAACAATAATAATAAAAATATGAAATATACGAATAACAGGAAATCAGTCATTTCCACATGAATATTGCATGTCAGAGTTAATCTCCTTGTCACTTGCCGTTTTACTGTTGTGGTGTAATGGTGTCAGGAGCAACTGCAGACAGACTCTTCCATGGGTTGACCATATGGGCGTTTAAATAATAAACAAGGTTATCGCGCCATGAAAGCGTGATGACTGTCAGTTAATGTGTTATAGCATGTTATATAGGCTAGTGGAGGTCAGGGACATGATGAGCGCTTCATCAGGAATGCACGATCTGCTCACCTGCGTAGGTTAGTCAAATCTCAATGAATGAGACTATTTATTAAGATGATACATCTTTTGTTTTAACAATGTGTTTTCCTCAGTGGAAGAGACTGCATGATACAAACTACTCCAACAACAACAAAATAATCAAGCCAAAGTTTGACAAGACCAGAGATTGCAATGTTGGTCATGGAACTTCGAATCACATGTCCTCTGTTTTCTGCTGCTGTGATCAGTCCTAACTGATGCTCATGTAGCCTATTGGGTAGCTGCATTATGCAGACTTGTTCTGGCATGGGGATAAAGCTGTCATTTTGTTAATTGAGCCTCTCCTGGCCTCTGGCAGTGTAGACAGCTCACAGACAGGCATATGGTCTTGTGATTCCTACCATAGATAAACAACGATAGCTAGAGGGAGATGTATCTCACTCTCAAACACGCACACACACACACACACAAAGGCACAAGGACATTTGACATACACAAATCCTTCATTCCATCCCACATACACTAGTGCCTCTGCCTGCAAAGGAAGATCATGACTTGGATAGATAAGTGTCTGATGCCAGCGTGTGTGTGTGTGTGTGCGTGTGTGATTCATGCCACAGGCTTTTCTGACCTTTTGTAATATATTGCACCCATCACAAATGTGTTGACCACCATAGCGCAGTGCTAGCTGATGGGTAGCGGCGTTAAAGGGCTTATGACCCTACAGACCCGCTGGACTTTGGTGTGACCGTGTTACATAGGCGACCAGCGGTTATGCAGGCGTGACTCTTTAGTAGTAGCAGCAGTAGTAGTAATAGTTCACACGCCTCCTGCTGTGTCCCAAATGATCACTGCTGCGGCCACACACACACACATGCATGCACGCACACGCGCGCACACGCACGCACGCACGCAGACAACCGGTGGAGAGGGTGGTGGTGAAAGAAACACAGGGACAAGAGCCAATGTGATGGACAGAATGAGTAACTGAGGTGCGAGAGAGAGAAGTGAAAGTGTGAACTTGCTAATGATTTGATTGTGAGAAGTATGTCTGGGGAAAGCAGTTAGACTTGTTGTAGTAGCAAAGGCAGTGAAGTGTGAGAGAGAGAGAGAGAGAGAGAGAGAGAGAGGGAGAGAGAGAGGGAGAGAGAGAGAGAGAGAGAGCGAGAGAGGGAGAGACAGAGAGAGAGAGAGAGAGAGAGAGAGACAGAGAGAGAGATGGGCTTAAAACTGGACAGCACCCAAAGACATACGGAGTGGCGTGAGTGCAGGCAGTGCCCACCATTGAGAGACAGAGAGACAGAGAGTGAGTAGCCAAATCGCGTGCGTGAATCAATTCCCTAGTCTATTACAGGAGTGAATTTCAATAAATCCTGCTCTACTCTGTCATGGCTAACCCACCAAGACCCGCTGTCGCCGTGGCTACTGTGCCATTTCAGGACATCAATATATATATGCCATGCAGTCCTTCCCATTTGTTTTCCCAGTACAGTATTTCTTTGTATTTCATCTGAACCAAACCATCTCTTGGAATAGATGGGGCTTAAAGGTGGGGTTATTGATTCTAATCCAATACAGTTTTTGTACATTTCTGTGAATATGTTTTCAAGGTTCTGTGTGCACGCTCAAAATAATCTGGTCTTTCTACACAGTCATGGCTCTGTAAATGGGAACAAAAAGTGGTGCACAGCACACAACACTATCCAAATCTTGGAAATACCGGTCCGATTTTGGGGGCTGAGCTTCTGGGGATGGCATTGAAGGGAGATGTTTTTGTTTTGATCATCCCTGACATCACCTTTAAGACTTTCACAAGTAGTTTCCTTTTCTAGTGAGAACATTTATTTTCGTGCATTATCCATTTTTATATTTAAGTATCATTTGGCTAATTCACAGAAAGATGGCTAGGCTAGAAGACTAGAAGGTATAATCAGCTATTGCAAACTAAATGTAAGATAATACACTTTTTGTCAAATTCACAAATATCTCCTTGCATTTTGCTAGCTTAGTGTTCACTGTGCGTATTGAAAAAATTATCTGATACTTCTACACAGCCCTGGCTCCGTAAATAGGAACATAAACAAAGTGGCAAACACTGCTCACAACAACAAAGCCGTACTACACTTTGCTTCACAATGCATTTCGATGTGTGAGGCGGCACCAAGGAGGCCCTCGGAGCAAAACCGTTGCTGATTTGAGCTCGACGTTATCAAACGTTCTCGAGAATGACTGACCCTGCCTTTAAGCCTTTGATCTTTTATGAGATCTTGTATATGATATGACATACTGTTTTGCATGATTGCAGGACTGAGTACTCCTGACAGTATTCACATCAAACATACCACAATTGCTTTCGTGAATTACCAGTGTATTGTTTTTATACGCAGACACTGGAGGAGCATTGGCTACATGGTAAACCAGAGCATGCTAGACGATGGCTTCACAGTATTCCTTGTGACATTTTGTGGGTTTGGCCACAGACCACCCTGTTTACACATGTGAAAACAATCTATTTTATCTGCCATGTGTGTGTGTGTGTGTGTGTGTGTGTGTGTGTGTGTGTGTGTGTGTGTGTGAGAGAGAGAGAGATAGAGAGAGGTCCATGGCGTTATGCCATGCTACAGAGAAAGGTCCATGCTTTGTGTGGGCCAGATCAGAACTATATTCATGTGTCCACGGACACATGAATATATATAAAATAATAATATAATTTCAAAGCTGAAATCTCTATTGAAAACCGGTTGTCCCCACCAAGCCTGGTCAGGTGAGGATCTCATGCCGACATCAATTACATGCTTGTGTTGGGGAAATCTCCCCCACATGGATCGTGTTCTGATTGGGTGCAGGTGGTCCAGGCGTCTGTGGCTGTTTGACAATCAAACGATTGCTGTGCTGATTAGCTGAAGGTGCATGGTCTAATCACTTGCTAATGATTTGATTGACGCCTATTGGCACCAGCTCTTCGACAAACGACTGATGGAGAGTTTCCAGACCAATTTTAGAGCTTACCAGGCATATCCGCACAACTATGAGTGAAACAATTACTATTCCATGTAAAAGTGACCAAAATGTGAAAATCAGTCTAGGTTTTTGTATTATAAAATGTAATAAACTAAGTGATATGACTCTATGTAAATAATAAGTTTCAACTCTACACACAGCTCTCTTTCAGCTGCACGGATATGGATAGGTTGTCTAAGCATTTATGCTTCACTAAGTATACCAGTGCTTAAGTTAGAGCATGTCACATTTACAGTAGGTGCTCAACCCTCGGAGAGCTGACTGCACAGAGTTGACATTGTCCACCTGCGTTTGTGTTTATTTAAGTCTACAGTGAGCGTCTTTACGTCATAAAGTCTGTGTGGAGATAACTTTCACCACGTGCAGTATTTTCAAAATGATTTCATAACTACTTGCTTGCAGCCACATTTTTCTGTAATTCACTCGAAGAATTCTCAGAGAGCTATAGACTCTCATCTCAGTTTGTCTGACAGGATTTACACTGATAGAATTGTCTCCCAGTCAGGTGCTACTGTGCTGTATTGCCCTAAACACCACTTTGTGCATCTGTCCTGTTCTAAGGGCTGCTCTTACCCCCCTCACCCACCTGACTCTTTCATCTTCTCACTGTTCAGACTCCTTATCTGACTCAGTGGGCCTGATCTGAGTCTGTGTGTGTGTGTGTGTGTGTGTGTGTGTGTGTTCCTACTGGGTTTAAATGCTGTGTGAGCTGAAATTCACTGTTGACCATGCTCATGTCGGACAGTTCATTGTCAGGGATATGAAAGGAACGAAGGTTTGAAGATAAAAAGAATAAATGAATTGCTCAGGGAAGGAATATGAAGTGCCAGTTGACAAAACGATTATTCAGAGGTTCAATTTCAACAGGAAGCTCTTCACACTGACCACCACCACCATTTAAAGCAGGTCCTAAATATCAGGTGGTGAGCTACTTCCATCCCTCATCAGTTTCTCAGTGCTGTTTGACATATTACACGTTCATAGACTGGATGTGTGTCCTCACTGTATTAAGCACATGATCAGGCTGCATTAATAACATCTCTGTTCAAACCATGTACAAAGCGTACACTGATAAAAGTGATACTTTGGACCAAAGTAAAATAATTGCGTCAACTTGTTACACCTAATTACTTTAGTTTTT